>BJCM01064973.1:0-10836 GCA_018326385.1 Flaveria bidentis | reverse complement strand
AATATATATATATATATATATATATATATATATATATATATATATATATATATATATATATATATATATATATATACACATATATATATATACACATATATATACACATATAGATATACGTATACGTACACGTACACGTATAAGTATACGTGTAGGCGTGCGGGCGGGCGTGTGTGCGTGTGTGTGATTGTATTAAGAACATCTTTTTCACAAATTTGTTTTAAAATTGAAAATCCCCAACTAAGCTTCACACATGGATAAGTGTAACAGTCGTGATATGGTAAAGTTTAGATAAGTCTATATCCGTGAACACTTTTGATGGCTTTCGTTACTAAAGCGCTATCAACTTCTAACCTAATTAATTAATTTATTTTAACTAATTATTAGTTAACAAAATAAACAAGTTAACTAAAACTAATTAATCTAAACTTGATGAAATAATTGAATATATCAAACTTCAAACTGGGAAAACTAAATATGATCAAATATGTGAAATAACTATCTAGGTAGAAATCCAATTAACATGCAATGACACAAGGCAATGACTTATATGATTATCTCCAAAAATATGAATCTAAGGTTAACTAAGTATGTTACTATTTTTTTAATAAAACCAAAGACACGTATGGAAAACTAGATAGTTTTATTAAAATGTCTAATGGAAGATCACCTTTAGGTTTTCTACCACAATTCTCTAAAACACTAACACCACGAATGAAAGGCGAAACACACTCTCAGAAAATCTAAACTTAACAAGCAATGGTTGAGCGGTTTTAAGTAATATCTATCACCCTTTAGGAGGGTTCTAGACAATGTAACACACTGAAAAAACTATTACATCACAGTCAAAACTCTCAAGATTATCTTTAATCAAAGTTTTAAATTAACAAAACAAAGTAATTACTTTTAACGTGTAAAATCTAATCTAGATGTCACGTAATTAAGCAAGATTAAACATACGCGAGCATGACAATAACATTCAATAATAAAATAATACACACGTCCATATTTAATTGGAAAAGAATCAAGTTCTAAGGTTAATAAACGAACATACAAGATCAAAACCGAAACCGTTAGTCAAAACATATAAGTTTTCAACCAAACAGTTAGCTATTCATAATGTTCACAAATATTAAAAACAATAATAAATTTGCGAACCTTATAAACATAAATGATAGAATCAATTAGATAAACAAAAATAATCAAAAACAAAACGAAACTGACTGTTTTTTCAATGCTTGAATCAATCTTTTCCAGATCTTGTTCTTTCGCTTTACACACAATTTGAAGTTAAGGATCTTGGGAGTCTAAGCTATTTCTTGGGCATCCAAGTTACATTCTCTAGAGATGTTCTTCATCTCTGTTCTTCATCTCTAGCAACATCATTATCTTACCGATCTCGTACGTCAAATTGGCTCTCTCAATGTAAACTCTTGTTACACCAGGATGTTGATTATCTCGTTATTCATGTGTACCAATTGATGATCCAACTCTATGTCACAACACTGTTGGTGCCATTCAGTATCTTATTTTAACTCGTCCAGAGATTATTGCCTACGATGTTAGTAAGGTTTCTCAATTTATTCGGAACCCAACAAATAGACATTAAATTGCAATTAAATGTATTCTTAGATCTATCTCTTTTAATCTTCATGTTTTATGTTATGCTGACATTAGCTCATACCTCAGCTAAGATTTTCTAGATGATGTCTTTTATCCACAAATTGTGCTTATCTCTCCATGCTCCACCAACACTATGGTGTGACAACATTAGGGCTAGATACTTAACTATTAATCTAGTACTTCATCAACACACCACGCATCTTGAAATTAATTTGAATTTTGTTTGTGACATGATTTTGTCAAAAACTCTCAATGTACACTATCTACCTACCAAAGTTTAGCTTGCTGACATTCTAACAAAGGGGCTGACATCTACTCGATTGTATCTACATACCGTTTTTCTATTTGGGTTGCTAACTCAACGGTAGAGTACTCGGCTTTTCAGAGCGGCCCAGCACTTGGATCCAAGCTACACGTTGCTTCAAACGTCTAGCTTGAGGGGGCATCTCAAAGCATATTTATTTTCTTCCTTTATTCTTTTTCAGTTTTCTTTATATGAAAGGTTTTCATATAGTGATTCCTGATCTATTACTGTCCTTTTCAGCCCTTATATATTTGTATGATTTTTACTATCCATGGTACACATGGATTTCGATACCAATTCTGGTTCTTGAACCACGTTCTTTTTCACCTTTATTATAATAAGCGTTTGAACCAAGTTCTTTTCACCTTTATTAACATAAGCGTTTTGGCCAGTCGCTTTATATAATAATTCTTCACCATTGTTTTGGAGACCAGATCGGACCGGAGCAGACCGGCCGGTCCGACCGAGGATCGGTCCGGTGGCCGGTCCAGTCTGCTATGAATCGTTTTTAAGGGGTCAAACCGGCCGGTTCTTCCCGAACCAGTGGTCGGACCAGAAAACTGAACCGGTTTTTGGTTTTTTACTATTATTTATTTATTTTAATGGGTAAAAACGAGACTTTAAACCATAAATTAATGTGTTAGATATACAAATATAGTTAAGTTTTATATATAACTATAATATATATATAGTTAATCCGGTCCGACTACCAAACTAGTAAGATGTCTGGTTCAACGTACGATCTGGTTTTGAAAATATTGTTCTTCACATTATTGCTAGAGTACAAAATTATATTATCCAAAATAATAATAAAAATTAAACAAATTTAACTTTCGAACTGGGCAATTTAGCATAAATTACTCAAATAAAAACCCCTATTTAACTCTCAACTGATTAAATACAACTTAAAACAAGTCATTCTCGTAGCAGGACGCGATAACATGCATACAGCTTTAATAAACATCCCAATAACCCTTCAAAGGTTTTATACATTAAAGATACAATACCCAGTAAAAACCAGCTTGATTTATACTATATTATCTTGAAATAATAACCTAACTAGACCTATTTATAAGTAAACGAGCCAAAATTACTATTTCTATTAATAAGTATTTTCCCCGGTATATAAGAAATGAAACATTTCATACATGTATAGTAACATGATATCAACAATAGATCATCTAAGATAATAATGGAAATACTACAAATTACAAGATCGTTTCTTTAATGTAGGAATTAACATGCAGAAAACAAATATTTATTTCATTGTAATGCTTGCAAATGTGTTTTTACCTTTTATCTTTCTTCACTGGAATCATGTTTCACAATACCTCTTCGTCTTGTTGGTGATATATGGAGGAATCTTCAATGGGTAACGAAGGTGGTGTTCCTGGTGGAATGGAGGCGGCACCATTTTCACCAGCACACACACATAGAGCCTCTGCATCACGAAGAACGCGATCGAGGTCGATTTGACCACTTAATTCGTTGATGAATTTTAGAAGGGTATCGAAGTCCATTTGCTCCCCCATTATTTTGGCACGGTGTCTTTTAAGGATGGCGATACATACGTAAAGATGAAGATGCTCACTAAGGTAGTGAGTCCATAAAACCTCCCATAACCTTAGTGTTTTGTCATACTCGAACTCCCTGAGATGACATGAGCATTATATTAGCATGACATTTTGAACCAAAATCAGAGATGAAGTTTTCCTTTCTAAAACTCAAATACACCCCGTTAAATATGAACCTGGAAAACGGTCAGGTAGAGACGAGTCAAGAGGGGCCTAATGTATTTCAGGAAGGGGCCTGCTCAAAAATTGACCTATTTTTGACGACAATGCATTGAATTTGAGTTGGGTTCTTTTCCAGCTCAAGAAGCCATAGGTCCACCTACTTAATTTAGTTTCTGTTCTACCAATATGGACTCATACGTGCATAATTAATAAGAAAAAAAATAACTTGAAAAGAAATGGAAAAACCTCAGATTTATTGTTTTTAGAAGCACAATCTCCACAATTATTTTTTTTACATAACAGATTACTATTCTAATTTTTGCAATTCTCTTTGACATGCTAGACTGCTAGTTATTTTTAAATGAAAAAAAAATATGGTTCAGCCTGTACAAAATTACTCGTTTTAACTCGTCATCAAACAAGAAGAACCCATTCATATTGCCAACTCAATAATTTATCGTCTATTACCCTGATTATAAACAAAATTTGCCTATGTGTTAATAAAAAGATACCCTTATTAGCTCCATTCTCGACTCTCTATTTCTGGGCACTGACTTCATACTTCTTGTTCAAAGTAACAGGACACAATTAAAGTTTCATGTCACACAATCATGGGCAGTGCAATTTTTTTTTATTAGAAACTTAAATGTGGAAAATGGTGATCAGGTACACAGGAAAAGAATGCACTTGCCTTTTAAATTGAATAAGAATCCAGCGGAAACAGAAGAAATAGTTCAAGCAGTCGTTCTGCTTAAAGTAATTATGTAACGGACTGTCCAGCAGTTCTACTAACTACCAATATCAAAAGGAAAAAAAAACAAGTTAGAAACTTTTATATTAATCTAAATGTCCCAAAAGATTTTTCAATAATAACCCACATAAAGTTAAGGATGCATAATAAGACAGCATAATAAAATATGGTCAAGTTAAAGCGCTCCTTATAGAGGTGATAAAATGGGCAGTTGTTGGATAACAGGTCGTGTATACACCGCTTAATTTTTAATTTTTAGTGATTTAATCCCATAACTTTTCTTTTAATGACTTGTTAAATGCTCTTTTTGAACAATTAAATGCTTACATTGGAACAAATACATAAATACATAATACAATTTAGTGTTGAATAAAACCAAGAAACCAACTTTCAACATTTTAGTAGTTTAGACCCTTAATATCTTTGTAATGTTTGTGTCACTTTATTATATTATCTTGATTATTATGATATTTATTTTGTATATGTAGTGTGAACAGAAGCGTTTAACACGTTCATCAGGTCAACATGTGATTTCAAGTACAATAAAGAACTTAAGAGCTATAACCACTGCAAGGAAAAAATAATAATAACAATAAAATAATTAATTACTAATTTAAGGAACTAAAAAGCAAAAAATGTTTAAAGTTGCTTGGCTATATCCAACATTGACCCTTAAGTTCTTGGTATGGATCAGAACAGGTCGGTCAGGCTGGCAACAAACTGTCACCCTTTTCCTTTTTTGAGTTTTATACATAGATAATTAATGTTATAGAAAAACAACAATATATTTTAGATAAAAAACAGATTTTATACACTTTGAATACATTTTAAGCGACTTTTAACCCCTTCGACCCAATTCCGCTATAAGGGAAACAAATTTAATTTATCTAGATTGACCAATTGTCAAAGCTTCCACATCTAGCTTCAAGTTTTAACCAAAGCAAGTGATACAATGTGAATATGCTGGAAAAAAAAACACAGAGTTCGGATGGGGGAAAATGAGGAGGGGGAGGGGGATAGAAAGGACCTTGGATAATGCAAAAAGCTGAGAGTGCATGCCACTCTGATCACGGTTGAAATTTGGTCCAAGTCTTTCCAATAGAGAAACAAAACACCAGAATGCTTCTGATTCATCTTTCATGATGAATAATATTGGGGAGAGGAGATCACTCATGCCCTAAGAAATGTAATATATTATTAACAAAATTGTGCATATCTATATTCTACACTGAAACGTAAATCAAATCAGCTGAAAAAGAAATGGATTGAACGCCACCCAGAAAGTAATTTAATTCATCAAACCTCCACACAATCGTTTTATTCCAAAAGTTGTTCTATTTGAGATAGTGTAGTTTTAATAATCATATTCGACCTATTTAAAAAATGTTCATACTATTGGACAAAAAGTGTTTCATATGAATTAAATCTGTTCCATATTGACCCATACCAAATTTTACTAAAACCACTAGAGAAACACACCTTTGATTAGTATAACTATATTATTTCAAAAAGAATAACTGTTGGAGTTGAACTCACTTTAATTAGTTACCCAACCCACTCAACATGCCCCTATCAATCCAATCATGCCATGTCCAGTGTCAACCCTTCAAATAATCATGCTCTTAGCACATTGTAACTGACAATGGTAGTGCATTACCTGACAGTAACCAAGATCAAAGTTGTAGAATGAGTACGTCAACAATATGTCATGCATAAGGCGTACATTTGGATTGTCATCACCCTCATAGAACGATAATGATCTGTCCGTCCTTACCTTGAAAAAATAAATAAGCATCAAAAATCAATAAAATTTCCCACAATGGGAATATCTTGAAGTATATCTTAATCTATGCTCCCTACTCATACCACATCTTTCTCGATAAGACCCTTCCTTTCTCTGAACTTTGTAAATCTTTTTGCTTGTTCTGGGGAGATGCTCTGCAGGAGGTAATCAAATAAAATATTCTATTTCACCATAAAATGTAGGGGTGGTGACTCCCAACATGACATGAACCCAACATGAAAAAAACAGGTTAGGGTTGGAGCTTAATTGGTTTGGAATGTAAGTAGGCTGACATGGGTAACCCATTAATAAAGAGGTTGCCTTCCATTTGCCATTACAAATCCACCAACACGTTTACAGCTACAACCAAAATTGTAAGACTGGAAGCACCCCTTTAACTTATATTAGTTTTCTTCTCTCTTTTTCAATCTCGTATTACATTCCTATGTCTTTTTATAGTTGGGTTGTGGATCTCAATAACACTAGCGATACAGACGGGTAGTTGACACAGCTAATCTGTTAATAAACGTTTCTGAGCTAGGGTTCAATTTTTCTACACGATTAATTATTAACCAATAAGGTCAGGTTTGAGATGGGTTATACCAACCCGCCAACCAGAACACGACATGAGTACATGACTGTCTGGGCCTAATAAAACAATAATAACCTAAGAAAAAATAATAATTTCTGCAAGGAAGGAAAGAAAACACACACCTGCCATTGGTTTTTGATTGTCTCATACTCTGACTTCTTAACTGACACAACATATTCCCTCTCTGCGTATGTAGAATCATATGAATAGTATCCTAATAAAAATGTCCAAACCTGAAAGCATAATCAAAAGGTTTAGTTCCACTATGCAAACAGAGAACAGTGTAAAAACCCAATTATGCCACAAATAAGAAACCTCTTTCCGCAAGTTATGCTCCACTCCCCCATAGAATATCCTCTTTTTCAAAGCATCTGGATCTACAATACGGCCTTCAGAATCCAAAAAGGTTGACCACTATATAAAAAAGTCTTAGCAGTCAAAGACCTACTACATGTACGTCCCTTTTTGAAGGTGGTGTGCAATGTGTAAGAAGAAAGGATTTGAAATCTATGTCTTCGTAAAGAACAATAGCAACAGATATAAATGCCACTCAGCAGACGATAACATTATATTTTATTCGTTGTAAACAATAATTTGAACCACAAAATTTGTTTCTCACATGTAACAAAGTGGCAAAACAAGAAGATATTTGAACCATTATAAGGTATTTCCAGACAAAGTCTACCAATGAAAGTCTTATAATCCCGTAAATTTTCGAAAAAACTTGTTGCAGCATAAAAAAGTTTATAGAGAGAAGGGGTATTTTGAAAACTAATTGTGGATATTCAATTATGATTCAGTTATAGATGACTTTTTTTTCTTTTCTGAACAGCGGTTATTGATGATTCTCATGAGCATGTACAAAAAAGTATGCCTTACCTCTTGACGCCCTAAAGGATGCTGACGAGGTTGTCCCCATACCAGAGATAATTTATCGAACTGCCAAAATAAAAAGAAACAAGCTAAGAACTAGGAAATTGTATGTGAATACTCACCAAAACAACAATGCATCTATTCCCATACAAGGTTCATAGATAATAAATGTTGGCATACAAGGTTCATAGATAATAAATGTTGGCATACTAAAATCACAACTTTGCAACAGAACAATTAACTCATTAATGTTCCTATGTTGGTTAATCATCATAAGGAGATTATTGAATTGAAAGCAGATGTCCATGTTCATGCAGCCATAAGGGCTAGACTAGCATGCATTTTCTTAGCTTAAAAATCATCAACTTCTAAATCTTAAATATCTTACAGAACTATTTATCAAATTATCAAGTTTTCCTTATATTTTTCTATTATTTGCAGAGAAGGAAATGATAAATTGAAGGAATAAGGAAAAGCAGAAGATAGGAAACCAATTATTTGAAGTTCATGAGTGAAGAGGAGAGTGGAATAGTACAGATCACTTGCTTAAGTTTAGGAGAATTTCATAAATGTAGCAACTCAATTAGTACGATAAAACCATCTGAAACTTTTTGAAGAATTAATTCTCTAGTGAAGTGAAGTAAATTAAATGAAAGTACCCACAAAATTATAGTGGGACTCCCTCCACTCGTAGGTCTCCTACTATAGCCAAATCCAATATCATGCAGATGTATGCCTTTAACTAATGTACGTCCTAAACCAAAATGAGTGTTTAATCTGAAGTGTTTGATACTGTTGCTTGACTAATACTCTAATAGTCGATCAAACTTCATTGTCAGCTAGTAGTTGTATTTCTTTCTTATGCTCACATATTGCAGTCCTTATTTAACCATTTTATTGGTAAAGCTGATTTGTTACTCCTTTCAATTGATACAAAACACTGTGCTTGAATATAAAGTTGATTTTCTTCCAAACACCTAGCTTCCCAAACGTTTTCATTTGCTATGTACATAAAATTAAATTTTAGAAACGATAAGTATCACCAAAACTTTTCAGCTTCTCTAGATTTGACTTCAATTATTTTCTTAGTGCATACCAAAAAAAATCTATCAAGAAATGAAATATTTCTTCATTTATACCTCACTAAATGATTACTTTGTCCGGTCCCTAGGGTGCTACTTTATCGAGGTTTAACTGTGCCTTAAAACTAGGTTTTTAACATGCAACTATGACAAATAAACTAACTTCCAAATTTATCTTCTATAAAGATTTACCTCTATAGGGTCAGAGGGTACAGGAACTTTCTTGGGAACAACTTCCATATCATTGGAGGCCAATTCCTGTGACTGGTGATCTTTGGAAGCCCAGTTAGTCCTCCTTTTCTCATTAGGACCATGACCATCAACAAGGTTCTCACGAAAAAGCTGGGAAGTTGTCTCTCGAGCAAACCTTGTTACAAGAGAAAACTTCTCCAAAACTTGAATTGAAATATCTCGAGCAGGATCATGCCCTTTCTGCCTATGTTTGTTGTTTTGTTGCATACTTCTCAAATGATCATCTTCTGAAGTATGCTTATTCTCCAAACTGCCATCAGAGAGAGAACCTGAAGACAAAGGTGTTCTGTTTGCAAGAGATCCTGGAAGCTCCAATGAAGACAAAGTTCTCTGATAAGACATTTAAACAATATATGTAAAAGAAACTGCAAACAAAGTTCAATAACCAATGAATGAATATGAACCCAGAAAATAACAGTTCATATGAGCTAAATCAAAGAGGCTAAGAAACTAGCAGCAATGACACTGCACCTGAAGAGGATCTTGGAAGTTGTTTACAAGAAACAGATTTGCATCTTCAGAAGACCTGCAGTAAAACAGGTCTAATTAGAAACAATCTTATTTAGGTAAAATGCAGCAAGCTATCAACAAAATTTTAGTTACAATATCATATAAACTGTAAAACATTATCTTAACTGTAAGAGCAAGCAACACAGGTTAAAACAACCATAAAGAATAACAGATACCATGTAATCTTAAAAGAGAGAGTAGCTACAACCAGTCCACAATAGGAGGCTACTTCTAGTTGTTTGTCGTAGCTAAAATGTCTTTGCTGATAGATGGTAGTTACAATATGTAGCTTGTATTGCCAGTTAAACTTGGTATTGGAAATTGTATTATGTGATTTAGAATATACAAGAGGACCTCTATATATAGAGTACAATCAGCTAACTATAGTAAATTGTAATCTCACAATTATAGCCTAATCACAATCATTGACATATATAAACACAATTATTGTCTAACATTCCCCCTCAAGCTAAGGCCGGGGAGCAACCTATAGCTTGGCTCTAAGAAGTTCAAATCTTTGAGAGGATAGGGGCTTTGTGAACACATCTGCAACTTGATCGTCTGTCTTTAGGAATTGTATTAGGAGCCTTTTTTTGAGCAACTTTTTCTCTGACAAAGTGAAAGTCTATCTTCACATGTTTTGTGCGGGCATGAAAGACTGGATTGGCTGAGAGATAGGTGGCCCCTAGATTGTCACACCATAAGATAGGAGTTGATGTCATAGATGTGTGAAGTTCCTTCAGAAGCGCTTCAAGCCATGATAACTCAGCAACGGTATCTGCTAGAGCCTTGTATTCCGCCTCTGTTGATGACCGAGAGACAGTGCGTTGTTTATGAGCACGCCATGAAATGAGATTAGATCCAAGGTAGATTGCATATCCCCTGGTGGATCGGCGGTCATCAAGAGATCCAGTCCAGTCTGCATCAGAGAACGTTGTGAGAGAGTGACTTTGGAATCCGTATAAGCATGAATCACAGAGGTTGAATTTTGTCTAATCTACAAGCCATAGTGTGTCGCTCTGTGTAGATACCAAAGAATTCTTTTGACCGCAGACCAATGATTCTCGGTTGGTGAGTGCATAAATTGACACACTTTGTTAACCGCGAATGTAATGTCAGGTCTCGTAAGAGTTAAATACTGTAGGGCTCCCACTATTTGTCTAAATTTGACCGGGTCATCAAAGGAGGAGTTGTCGCCAAGAGCTAAGTGTGAGTTGGTGTTCATTGGCGAGGCAACGGGTTTTGATTGAGAGAGGCTTGCCTTTTGAATGACATCCTTTGTATACTTTTGTTGTGACAGAATTAAGTCATTGGCCTTGTGAAGAACCTT
>BJCM01064971.1:0-10051 GCA_018326385.1 Flaveria bidentis | reverse complement strand
TCTATATATATGCATGTATATATACATGTCTATATATATACATGTATATATATATATATATGTATATATATGCATATATATATATGTGTGTGTGTGTATGTATGTATATTGTTGGATGTAGAAAAGCTGGTGCAACCAAAACCAAACACTTAGACTATTTTGGTACAACTAATACAGGTCCTCCGAAGTTAAGAGTGGAACTTCCGAATACAAATGGGGTTCTTCCAAAGTCAAGTGCAAGATCAACTTTCGAAGGAAAACTACAACTTCTAAAGACAAAGTCTATGCTCTTCTGAAGCTTTAACACATAGAAGAAATGAAGACTACAACTTTCGAAGTATGAAGTCCTAAGGAAGCCTTAGAAGAAGTAGCCACTTTCGAAGTATAAGTAGTGAGTTAACCTTCGGAAGTAGCTACTATGAACCAATGAACATAAGTATGGTCTCTCTAACACTCTGCTACAGACCTCTAATATTTTGTTTGGAATTTTCCATAAAACCCATGTAGTTGACCATACTTTATTCCACTGTTCAATTTTATCAATTAATACAGTTGCCAACTTTAGTTGGTGAGAAGAGGTAAGTCATGACTACCATATCTTAGATAACACTTTATCTAAGATACCCTTAAATTTAGCTTTGTAGTATTTGCTTTAGTCAAAGGTTTCTAGCTGGTATCATAGTATATCCGCCTATAGGTAGTAGTATATATAGGTTCTTATTGTAACTCATGTAACATGCTTCTAAAAGTCTTGTAATACTTTGAGTTGAGAAATAATATATACAAGTATCTTGAAAAACTATTCTCTTGTGTTTTGCTTTGATTTACTTAGTATATTATCATCAACTCTTAGAAGGATTCTGATTCATCACAAACCCAAGTGTTAATTAGTGAGTTCGAGAGAGAAATACTTGTGTTGAGAAGAAAAACCTATCATGCAATTGGTATCAGAGCTTTTTAGGCTCTTGATTGTGTGATCTTACCATCCTAATCAACCCCTTCTTCACTCACCTACTCACTACACTAAAAAATGGCCCTTAACTAGAAATCTAAATGTGAAATGGGGACGATGACTAAAGCACCTATCATCACCTCAGAAAACTTCAGACAATGGAGCATATGTATTGAAAGGGTTCATCAGATATCAATACTGCCCTTACATGCCAAAGGTTGCTACACCTGCTAGAGGTGGTGCCATGATAGAGAAGGTGGTGGAAGATTACTTTGAAGAAGACCATAAACGACTTGATATTGATGTCAAGGCCATGACTGTTCTGATGACTGCTATACCTAACTCCATCATGGTGGGGTTTGAGAATTGCCAGTCTGCTAAAGAACTATTTGATGCCTTAACCAACATGTGTGCAAACTCCAATGACTCAAAGAAAGATTCATTAAAGCAACAGTCTAAGTATTTTACTCATATTGCTGGAGAGACCCATAGCCAGCAATACTTCAGCTATATGGATCTTATCTTCTCTCTTCAGTCTGTGGGAGTAACTCCTGACTTGAGAGATCACTCAAGGAAATTCATGAGTGCACTCACCAATGAATGGATGTTCTTCTGTGTCTCTATCAAGAGGATAGAAAATCTGAACTCCCTCACCATGACTGAACTACACACATTCTAGATGGATACCGTGTAGGGATGGAGAACAAGAGTGGCCGACAAGTGAGCAGACCTTCAAGCTTTCCTGCTTGCAACACACTTATGGTTGCAGAAGGCTCAAGACCCCCACAACCTCAGCAACACCTGACACATTCTCAGCAACCATCATGTTCCTCTAGGCCTTACATTACATTTCCTAAGACTCCAAGATCTCAACAGACTCAGCCGAGTCCTTTTCAGGATAATTGTGCTTTTGTCTGAGGAAGTAAACACTCTGGAGACTTTTAGTTTTGCTTTGATGATCTGGAGTGTTTCAGCCTTGATGATGTGGAATACATGGACATAGTCCAACCAATGGATCTGTTAACCTACAGGGCGAAGAAGTTCTTCAAAAGAACTAGAAGGCAGTCCTTCAGAACCCAACTAGCAGCAAGTTTGGGTTTGACAAAGCAAAGGCCAAGTGTTACAACTGTAACCGGCTGGTTCATTTTTATAGGGAATGCAAAGATCCCAAATCAAATCCGAGATCTACTCATGCCTTCACACATCCTACAACACCTAAAGCTGCTGGTGTCAACTGAGACAATTGCTGTGGCTCAAGAAGTTGATTGGAGCTTTATGGTAGGAACAGACAACTCAAAGGTATATGAAAATCTCTATACTCTAGCTTGTATTGCTAAGGTTAAAATGTACTAGGACTACAATATGGAAATTAAATATGACATTAAGTGCTTGAATATCATGAAAGCCGATTTTAAAAGGTCTAAATCTGACTATCAAAATAAAATTGAGGAGTTAGAAAACATAGTATCCTCTATAAAAAATAAGCACACTAATTACAGGATTCAAATCAAGGATTTAATATCCAAATTTACTGAGACTCAACCAAGCTAGTAATAGCTGAGGTTTCAAGCTAGGAAGCATGCTATTTCTGAGCAAACCTTATAAGCTATTCTTGTATCATCCTCTTAGTCAAAACTACGTAATCAAAATAAAGGTGAAATAGGAACCAATGAAATTGCTCCACCATATTCTTATGAGTCTATTAGACAACTAAGGTGTGGTACCAAAGAGAAAGAGGTTCCATTTGCTCACCCACCTTCCCATGATCAAAGAGTGATGCAACAATAGAGAACATCATAGGGAAGAACCTAGCAATTTACCCATTCCTACCGATGATGATCAACCCCTGACCACCAAAGCAAGAAGAATCCGAGCTAACACAACTAGAACAACTGCCAAGAAAGTGGCCGAGTCCAACAGAAAGATAGACCCAAAGCAAAAGTGTGTGTTCATTTCAGCTGGATTTCAGGTGGTAGGAAACTCTGATTAAGGAAAGGTGTGTAGTACCAACACTCCTGTCCTACAAAAGGATCAGAAGTTAAAGGAAAGGATTGCAGATGAAGAAAAAAAGAACAAGAAAATGCAATCCTCAGTTCCCAGAAAATTAACATTGCCTGAAAAATGTGTGGTCTACATAACCACATGGCCAAAGATTGTTACTACCATCCTGCTAGCAAACATTATGCAATTAATGTTAAAAGAGAAGGAGACAAGGAAGGTTTCACATTTGGACCCTATCACATGGTTCAAGTGTTAAAGAAAGGAAAACTTGTCTTGGAAGCAAAGTTGCTTTTGGAAGAAACTCATTCTTCCGAAGGGAAAATTGCGTTGGAAGACAAATTCAAGAAAACTCAAAAGAACAAAAGTGTTCCTTTGAGACCTTCCGGGAAAAAAGACTGCTTTGGAAGAAAAGGTGGTGAATGTCTATTCCGAAAAGAAAGAAGCTTGGGAAGAATGCCAAGCTGTACAAGCTTCATCAAGCTCTTCTTCTATGATCAACCAAGGGATGGAATGGAAGATCAAGGAAGATGTTGCAGCCCAAAACTCTTCTTAAAAGACATCCATTGAACCCCTATGCATAAAATTTGGTTCAATTATGTCATTGTCATTAGCAGAACCGGTGACCAACAAGTCTTGGGTTTCCAATCAAAACTAACCATCTCATCTTTTATGCAGGGATATCCACATGACAAGAATAACAATATATGGATTATGGATAGTGGATGCTCTAGGCACATGACAGGGAACAGATCTCTCCTTCAACATTTTCAACATTTTGACAGAGGTCTTGTCCAGTTTGGAGGTGAGGCCAGAGGATATATTTCTCACAGAGGTTGTATATCCAATGGTAATTTAAAAGTTGACAAAGTATCAAATGCATCAAATGAACACAACCTGTTAAGTGTTTCTCAGTTTTGTGATCAAAAGCATCAAATGCTCTTCACTGAACATGAGTGCATTATCCTCAAATCCGGGATGAAAATTCCTCAGGAACTGGTGCTTCTTAGATCTCCCAGTTGAGGGAATATGTACAACTCCATATGAACAATGCTTCCCCACTGGGTGAAGTATCATGCTTTCTTTCCAAAGCAGATAGTGACGAGTCAACTTTATGGCATAAAAGAATGTGTCATATGAATTTTTAATCAATGAATAAGTTGGATAAAAATAATTTGGTACATGGTTTGCCTATAAAGGAATTTTTATGCAATGATAACTATGTTGCATGCCTGAAAGGGAAGCAACACACGGCATCTCGTAAATCCAAGGTTGTTAACTCTATCACTACTCCATTACACTTATTGCACATGGATCTTTTCGGTCCCACAAGTATAATGAGCATTGGAAGGAAATCATATTGACTTGTGATTGTTGATGATTTTACAAGATTTGCATGAGTATTCTTTTTAAGAACTAAAGATGAAACTATTGAAACTTTAAAAAATTTATTCTTAAAATAGAAAATCAAATTGATCACAAGGTTAAGATAATTAGAAGGGTCTGAGTTTAATAATCAAGTTCTTGACTCATTCTGTAACTCAAAAGGGATTGCCAGACAATATAGTGCTCACAGGACTTCTCAACAAAATGGTGTTCCTGAGAGGAGGAACAAGACACTTATTGAGGCTGCTTGGACCATGTTAGTTGATTCAAAGCTACCTCTAACATTTTGGACAGAGGCAATCAGCACTGCATGGTATGTGTAGAACATGTTCTTGTAGTTAAGCCACATGGAAAAATCGCTTATCAGCTATGGAACAAGAGGCCACCGTTCTATGGCTTTCTAAGGTCCTTTGGCAGTAGGTGTACCATACTAACACAAAGGACAATTTGGCAAAATTTGCTAAAAAGTCGGATGATGCTATCTTTGTTGGATATTACTCCATCTCTATTGCTTATAGAGTTTACAACATTAAAAATCAACAAATTAAGGAATCATCCAACATTGTTGTGAATGAGCACACTCTTTGTGTTAAGGGGAATGGCCCTGATCAAAATTTTGACTTAGAATTGTTTCCAAACTAATATAAACCATCTTGTGAGAATGTTTCTGCTGGAACAGGTACTCAAAGTGACTCTAATGATGATCAACTATTTGAGTTGCCCATGCCTTTTCCATGTTCTCAAAGAATCTCTGAACATCAAGCTCCCATAACTGGTTGATATGCTAGCATAAATATCTTAGGAACTAGTGGAGCTTTAACTAGTTATAGCAAAGTGAGTCTCACAACTTATCAACTAATAATGAACAACACCAAGCTGATGGAAGTAGCATTTTGAAGGAACATGCAACTATTTATTCAGCTTCCCAGCCAACTTACATTGATGTTGTTTCTCCTTCATTCAATCAGTCCTCATTGAATGAGTGTGAAACATCAGCTGGACCAAGTGCTCAAGCTCCTAAGCAAAATATGTCCAACCTAGATATATTTTTGAAACTAGAGGTGATTCCTAGGCTTAGGATTCACAACACTCATCTAGCTAAGAACATCATAGGAGAAGTCTCTAAGGTGTGAGAATAAGGGGATAGACTCACAATGGGAATGTCTGCATGTACTCATGCTTTTTATCACATATGGAACTCAAGAAGGTAGAAGATGCCATGAAATATAGTAGATGGGTTGAATTAATGCAAGAGGAATTGCTTAAATTCAATAGACAAAAAGTTTGGAACCTCTATCCACTACCATTTGGTCAAGTACCTATAGGCACCAAATGGGTATTCAGAAACAAGAGAGACGATAGAGGCTCGATTATCAAGAACAAGGAAAGACTGGTAGTTCAAGGATATACTCAAGAGGAATGAATCGATTATACTGGTGTCTTTGCACCTATTCTAAGACTTGAGGCAGTTAGGATCTTCCTTGTTAATGTTGCATCCAAGAACTTTACTGTCTACCTGCTTGATGTCAAGTGTGCATTTCTGTATGGGGATATAGATAGGGAAGTCTACATGTGTCAGCCTCTAGGATTTGAAGACTCACAACACTCCAACTATGTGTGCAAGTTGGATAAAGCTCTAAATGGGCTGCACCAAGCACCTAGGCTGTGGTATGAGACCTTGTCTCAATTTCTCTTGAATAATGGATACACTAGAGGCACCATTGATAAGACTCTCTTCATAAGGAAGTCTGGGAAAGACATTTGCTCGTCTAAGTCTATGTTGATGACATCATATTTGGTTCTTCAAATGATCAAATGTGCAAGGACTTTGAGAGCGTTATGAAGAAGAAGTTTGAGATGAGTTCCATGGGAAAAAATGACTTTTTCCGTGTAATTCAAGTGAAGCAGATAAAGGAAGGGTTCTTTATAAATCAATCTAATTATGTCAATGACATTTTAAAAAGATTTGAGATGAAATATTGTAAGCTGGCCAAGACACCTATACCCAGAAACCATAATCTTTGTCTTGACTCTAAGGGGAGGATACTGATCAACATCAGTATAGGGCAATTATTGCTTCTCAGATGTATCTCATAGCAAGTAGACTTGATATAATGTTTGCAACTTGCATTTGTGCAAGATATCAGGCTACTCCAAAGGTGTCTCACCTAGTTACTGCCAAGAGAATCCTTGGATACCTCAAAAGAGCACTCAAACTAGGTCTATGGTATCCAAGGAACAACAATTTCAATCTTTATGGCTATTCAAAGAGTGACTATGGTGGTTGCAATATCAACAAGAAATCCACATTAGGAGGATGTCAATTTCTTGGTTGAAGGATTATTCCATGGGAATACAATAAGCAAACCCGCATTTCAACATCTACTACTTTAGCCGAATACATTGATGCTGCAAGTTGTTGTGCTCAACTACCGTGGATTCAGAACCAGATGATAGACTACGGATTCAACTTCATGAGTACTCCTATCCACATTGACAACATCAGTGCTATCTCCATCACTGAAAATCCAGTGAAGCACTCTAAGACAAAGCACATTGATATCAAGTATCATTTCATTAGAGATATTTATGAGAAAAATCTGAATAAACTAATCAAAGTTGACTCAAATGAACAATATGCGGATTTGTTCACCAAGGCCTTTGATGAACAATGATTTAAGTATCTCATTACATCTATTAGGATGATAATATTGATTAGTCTATCTCATTTGAAAACCTTTTAAAACTATTTAAAGTCTTTTGTCAAAACAATCTAAGCTTTGTTACAAAAAGGTCCTTTTAAAATTCTTCTAAGTATAAATTCTTCCCAAGAGGAATTAACTCTCGGAAGATGTCATATATATCTTCCGAAGCAAAATTCCTCTAAGGAAAATTTTCTTCTTCGATGAGTTTTTAGTCTTGGAAGAAGCGATTGATTACATATCAGAACTACTTTTGAAGCTTAGAAAACTCTCTATTAGGAAAGCATATTTTACTCTCGGAAGTAAGAAATTTACCTTTGGAAGTAAAATTGGCTTCAGAAGAAGATTACCTATGGAAATCTTTTAAACTCGGAAGTAGACCTTACTGTGTAACAGAAATCTTTGGGCCCCACACAGTAAAAAGGAAAGATTTTATTAATGATGTCGGAATATTTTAAATGGTTTTTAATCTTACCGCCCCTATCACATCTTACCACAAACCATCTTTTCACCTTATCCACCCTGAAAACCGCTATTTCACCCATTTAAGTAATCCTGATTCATCATTTTAATCTTTTTCCAAATTTACTGCCCATAACCTTCCTTCACCTCAATTCACCTAAATTTAAACTTATCTCTGTGCAAACTTTTTCCAACAATGGCGCTTAACCCTTAGCACAATCAAGTCACACTCCTCGATTCATCCAAGGATTATGACTTCTGACATATCATCTATTTTCTCACCCAATCTACCTATTACACCACTCTGACTGTTATCCCCACCGTTTACTCAAATCATATGGCTGAATTCTAGAGCAACGATCAGATTGAAAACCTAAATGGGGTTATGGTAATAAGGTCGAGCATTTATGGATAGGAGTTGATCATTATTAAACAACTCATCGGGGAGCATCTGGAGCTTAACAAAGAAGGCGCTCCTACTGAATTCCCCAAGTCACACCTAGACAACACATACACCTAAATGGGATATGGTGGACATATGAATAGATCTACTATTTACAAGTTCAATTTCCCAAACAGCTAGAAGTTCTTGCCCCATGTTGTTCTCCACTGTTTGTCTAATAAGTCTGGGGATGGGACCAAATCCCATATGAACTAGGGTGCCTAGTTCATGGGCGGGTGAAAAGTCCCCTTTCAATTACTCAAGGTTTGTGTTGAATAACCTTATGGGGAACCTCCAGAGGGCCACATTCTTCATGTATCCCAGGTTCCTTCAGCATATCATCGATTGTTAATTGGACCAGAGTCAGCTTGTCTATGAAGCTGTCCTACCAGTTCCTCAAATAAGGCTGACCATCACTACACTAGAAGACACACTAATCTTCTTCGAGGGATGATTCAGCTAATGGCTCCTGGTGACATCCTTGTTAACCCCATAGGTGATGAACCCACACCAACAACTAGCCTCACATTACCAACCCTACCTTCTCACCCAATCAAATATACCTACTAGAGACGACCCAAACGAACCCTTGTTCAATTAACTCTGATTAAGCAAGCCCCTCCTGTTCAATCCAAAAAGACTAGAGTAGGAACATGGCCGCCTACTCAGTCTGAGGTCTCACCATCCTTCATATTTAACCTCAATATGGAAATTAAGTCTCCTTAGTCTCAATCCTTTGAGCATGAAACCCAAGCTGAAAGCCCTTAGGGTGAGTCTCTATACTTCCCTTAGCAGCCAAAAAGGGACAATCCCACCAAAGGCTCAATGCCAATAGACATTGACCAAAGTCCCGGGTCATTAGGTTTAACTTCCATATCATTCACTGACTAATTGATAAGAGCTGATGAGGAAACTAAGTCTCTTCATGGCAATGAAGTTGATCCCCAATACCCTGTTATGGATCAACAAAGCCTAGAGGTACCTGTTATCTCTAACCCCCATCAGCAAAAACTAACTGATGTGAGTCCCACTGATATGGAGGGGACTTATGTAGATTCAGCTGCCACTACTGAAGGAGCTTCATTTGATCCTCAGGGTAGTGGTCATATTTCTGAGTGTAAATCTATAGCAACCATGCCCTTTGATACCTCTAAAAGAGACATCATTCGGCAAGGGAAACCACGGTGCCAAGAAATCACATGTGGTAGTGAGATTGAATATACAAGGTATATTAACTCATATCCCTGTAATTCTTCAAAAGAAGACGAGGGAATTCTGAAACTCACCATTTAAGACCTACTTTCTAAAGTCTCAAATCTTGAATCCAAGGTTAAGACTTTAGAGGATAGGTCCGTCACTCAACAACTTGAGATTGAGAACCTTAAGGCTCAACTAGGTGAGAAACAGATTGAAAGATTTGTCAGGCATGTACCTATTCAGGTCTTATTGACCTCTTCCTCTGGCGCATCTAGCTCTTAAGATGATGATACAAAAAAGGGGAGAGTGTTCAAAGAAAAACATATGTGTAACCACAAAGCCAAGCATTAACTTTTCTAACTTCAAGATAACCAACTCCCAAAGCAACAGTTTTTCCCGAGCCTCCTCAACTTAACCTACAAATGGACACAAGGATGCTTAGAGATCTTAACAGGATCTTCTCCAAGTTCCTAATGGGATCTTTTTTTGTGGCTATGATGTACTTTGGAGCTGAAGAACTTCAAAGGATAAATGCACCTTCTACCAATGTGGAAGAAATTGGTCAACCTAAAGCTCACATGGAACCTGTGATTGATTTCGATGGGGAAATGAGAACTGATGGCCCAGTAACTAAAACAATTGGGACAAATAGTGCATTCCCTCAGGCTTCCGAAGACAAAGTCAAAGCCTCTGAAGAACAACTTCATTCTTTCGAAGTTGAGAGGGAAGCTGCGGAAGGACTATTCTCTGACTGGGGTTGAGTAAGATTGATATTTTTACTGAGAATCGAATATGATAATCAAGTCAATGATTGAGTGGCGGAAACAAACAATCAAAGAACATTTAATGCAATATAATACTCATAAATGCTTTTGTATTTGTATATATCAAAGTTGATTTACAGAGAATTAA
>BJCM01064970.1:0-10431 GCA_018326385.1 Flaveria bidentis | reverse complement strand
TCCATATGCAAACGGGATTCTTTGTTTACGTTAGCATGTTCTTAGCTTGATTTAGGAATGTTAGTGATTTTTATAAAATTAGTGAATGTTAGAATGTTAATGATGAAATGATAATGATTAAATTAAAAGAAATTTAGTAGAAGAAAGATTAAAAGTAAGAACATAAAGTTATGAGAGCTATTGGATGTTAGAATGATTGAAACAATATTGAAATACCTAATATAAAAATATAATATAAGATTACCTTAGTATTAGAAAATTTTTAAAAATTCTTGTAAAAGAAAATTTTAAAACTAATCAAAACCAATGGACAAAAAAAATATGTGAGTGGGATTTTTGGAGAATGAGCAAATGAAAATTGAGGCCTCAAGCTTGTTTTATAGTTAAGGTTATGAATAGTGTTAGTGGTGAGTTACAAGTCTTTTAAAAGACGGTTATGATTGGAACTTGAAATAAATATAAGATTAAATAAAATAAATAGATAAAAGAATAATTATAATATAAACTTTTAACTTATTAAAACCTTAATTTTAATTTAATCAACTTATTTTCTTATAAAATATTTATACTTTATAAATCTCACAAAAACTTTGCAATTTAATTATTTATTTGATTGAATATTTAAATCTTATAAATATTAATAACCTTTCAAAATTTATAAAATTTATTTTATATATTATAAGATTAAATTAAATTGATTAAGTGATCCATTAACATAAAAATATATAAAATGACTAAATAATGAATTTGATTTACAAGATTGACTCAAAGGGATTTAGGTTTGGGTTTTTAGTTTGAAAATAGGCGAATGTTATAATAATCATTTTTAGAACCAATATCCTACTCTTGCAAAAAAATTAAAAAATTGTCGATAACAACTTGTTTATTCAACTTTCATATCCCTAATTTTATAACAAATAACACAATTAGATTATAAATTGCATTTACAAAATAACACAAACCAAATACCTAATTTCAATATCAAACATCCGATTCATCTTTTAAATCCCTACTCCATATACCTAATTGCATAAACCATAAATATTAGAAATTGAACTAAATAACTATTAAATTTTAAAACAAATGACACTTAAATGTTAGAAATTGAACAACATAAACCCTAAATCTTAAATTACATAGTGTAATAAAGAGAAAAAACTAGAAATGTTAACTTGAAGTGGGCAGTGAATTGGTGAAAGATCACATATGGGCGATGGCAAGGGTAGCCACAACAGGCGATAGTTTGGTGGAGGTCGGCTGACGGATGGCTGTTAGGGATGTGGGGTGATCGGTGGTGTGGGTGGACGGTGGATGACTGCCTGCGGATAGTGGGAAGGGACAAAGGGACAAGGGTCGATAGAGGCATGGAGTGACGGATTACTGTATTTTTGGGTTTATATTCATTTTAGACTTGTTAATTATTATTGTATTGGACTATTATGTATTTTGGGCTTATTAGTTATTTATATTTTTATAAA
This sequence comes from Flaveria bidentis, assembly GCA_018326385.1. Classification (NCBI taxonomy): domain Eukaryota; kingdom Viridiplantae; phylum Streptophyta; class Magnoliopsida; order Asterales; family Asteraceae; genus Flaveria; species Flaveria bidentis. The sequence continues at coordinate 8,953 of BJCM01064970.1, read as the reverse complement.
ATGTAATGTTTATTTAAAAAATATAAGATTAGCTTTTATAAACTTTAAAACTTTCTATAAAGTGTTAAGTTTAAAAAAATTTAGGGGTAACGTAATATTTTATCAGGGGTAACGTAAAACCGTAATTTTTATTTTTTATTGTACATAAAACTATATTTTTTTTCTTTACGATACCCGTAAAAAGTTGAAGGGTAGTAAAGGCTACCCCTCAGCTCATAATAGTTCCACCCATGCCCGCGGGTTTGGCCCGAAACCAACCCATAACTGTTTACAAAATGAAAGCCAAATTGTGGACCGGAACCACTAACCTATACACGGGTCGGTCTCAGTTTTCACGTGTCGATTCGTTGGTCTTAACTGGGTTTACCCACGAAGTGCACATCCCTACCACTATGATGTTTGATCCGACGTTCGATCCAATTATGAAAACATCTTTTACGTAAGATGGGCAAAATATCTGGGTACGGACCCAACCCAGTGAACCCAACCCAGATTCGGGTTCGGGTACAACTTGGTATACGGTGTACCCGGTTTGGTCCTAAAAAAAACTAGCGGGTAGAAACCGGTTATAGTTTTCTACAAATTTCAGGAGCCCGACCCGAACACGAACCCGACCTGACCCGATTGTACTCGGGTCCAACCTGTTTTTTTACGTTTTGTGGAATTTTTTTAAAAACTAGTCGTTTTTAACGGCTATATAGTTGTTTGAAAGTTTTTTTGGCTGTTTTTTTGTTCTTTTTGCCCCATAAATTAGTATAAATAGGTGTGGGTTGATATGGTTTGATACCCAAGCCTTAAACGCAAAATCATACGTAAAAAACACAACAATACTTTCGTTTACTCTCGTTTTATATTTTCATTCTCTCGTTTTACACTTTCACTCTCAAATATGGCTCACTCTCAATCTTCCGTTCGTCAAGGTTCATCGAACGCTCCAACCTTCGTTTGTGTTCTTGCACACAATTATAACATGGATGTTTGGTGCAATTGGGATATGGTTGAGTTGAATGACGGGTCTGGTTAAGGCTCGTTACAAGTTTGGTGGAGCTTTGCTTGCTTGCTAATTGAGATGTACCTACTAGGTGGAATTCGACTTGTCACATGTTTGATTGTGCTTTAAAACAAAAAGACACTTTAAAAGCTTTTCATAGTAGTCTTTCGGATAATGGCGAATCCGGCCCATTTCCGGATGCGGGTTGGAAAAATATTCAACGTTTATCTGAATTTCTTGACGTGTTTAAAAACTCAACTACAAAATTATCGGGAGTTTATTATCCCACTAATTATCCGGTGCTTCAAGAATTATATATCATAGCTTTGAATTTAAAAATTTTTCAAAATAAAAATAATATGTTTAGAGAAATGATAGAATCAATGAAAGATAAGTTTAAAAAATATTTTCTTGAGTTACCACTCGTTTTTACTTGTGTCGTTGCTTTAAATCTTTTTTTAAATGTTGCGGAGGTTGAATGTTTGATAGACGAGATAAACGATAATTTGGATATACATGACGAAAACCTCAAATTTTCAATCGCAACAAAAGAAATTTTTAATGAAAGTTTGAAAATAATTTTTAATTTTTATTTAATTAAATATGAGCCTAACGTAAATATAACTACACTAAGAGAATCAACCTCAAGTGTTAGTACCTCGATTGACAAAGACCCGGTTATGACTACGTTGAATGTTGTTTAGGATGTGATGGCTAAATAACAAAGGGGTAATGCCCCAACAAGCGAGCTTGCTAGATATAGTGGAACAGATTTTATTTCCACTATGACTATACAAGATTATCATGCATTTGATATTTGGGTTGGTGGAAAGGAAAGGAATCCCAATTTCTGATTCTTTTCGCTATGGCCCGGCCCGTGATTTACTAAGCGTCTAAGCTTTTACGGTAGTTTCGGAGTTTGCGTTTTCTTTTAGTGGCAGGGTAATATTATTACGAAGAACAAGATTAACTCCGGAAGCGGTGGAGATAGGCACTTGTTTAAAGGATCACTTAAACGCGATGGATCATATACAAGACAAAACAAATCTTGAAGACGAAATTGCACTTAAAGCTAAAGTACATGATGAAGAGGTAGAAAAATGAGTATCTTCTAGCATATCCGAAGAAGAATTAACATTTGATGAAGTATCTCGCAAAAAATAAATACTAGACGATAAGTAAAATAAATTTTTTATGTTATTTTTTATTGATTTGTTAATGTATTTTTAAGTTATTTTAATAAATAAATGATAAATTTATGTTTATTTAATTTTGTTATAGAAATAGATGATGATTAATGCGATGTTTTTTCGAAAAATAATAAATGATAATGATAACGACGACGACGACGACGACGATAATAATAATATTAAAAAAAACCCGATTGTACCATGAATTTGGACCCTACCCTACCCGACTCGGTCCTGACCCTACTTGACCCTACCTTAACCGTGTAAATCGGGTAGGGTATTACTGAGGTTGAACCTGACCCGGGTTCGCACCCAGGTTCACCAATACCCGGGTACAAAAAAACGCGATTGGGCCCAACCCGGTTTGAACGGTTTCGGGTCCGGCCCATAGCCCGATTTGTGCATTAAGTGTATTAATAATACAATTTGGGCTTTTTAGCCCATTGATATTGGGTCGAAACCCGTAACGAAAAACCGATATCATCTTGTCTTAGGGCATACGAACAGAGTCTCAATCCTGTAGTTTCTTTCTTCATCGTTTACACCCAAAAGGTTATCCGATGATCAAATTCAAGTAGCACCTCGGTGTTCAAATCATGCATATCATAACAATGGGATCACCCGTTGTAATATCCTTAGGTGCAAATCCCACTGTCTTTTCCCCCAAAATCAGCAGAATTTCATTGAGACATTTCAACAAACACCTGGTGGGTCACTTATCCCTTGATAACACCTTCAAAACGACTCCACAATGCCCACTGTTTAGTACTAAGGATCTCCACCCATCAAAGAACAGGTCCCATTTCGTTCAACCAATCAGGAGCTCTTATTCAAACACCAGTGGCTCCATATTTGACAACCCAATAGTAAGCAATTTCGAAAATTTCTCAATTGATGCACTTAAAAAGGCCCTTGTAGAGTTGAACCCAATTAGAGTTTTGAAGTGGGTGATTCTAGGGTCTATTGCAGTTGCCGCGGTGAAATGGGGTGTGAATACTTTGTTGAGTCCTTTCTTTTGGATGTATTTTAGCTGGACTTGGGTGTTCTGGCCTTGGTACATTGCAATTGGGCTTGCTGTATATGGTGTTTATGGTTTCAGTAAGCATATAAAGGGTGAAGCTAGTGTAACTGAACAACTTGCTATAGTTACTGCTGTGTTTACATGGCTTGCACTAGTCCCACCTGGTTATGCCAATGGGTTTCTTGAAGGTTGGCCTTTTGTGTTCTTTCTTGTGTACCATTATTTCTTTTTTCTCAATGTTAGCATCCGGAAACGCTTGTATGGTGATTTCTATCCCCGGGTGCATGATCCCAAGTGGGATATTGCGACTCCCGTTTGGCATCGTGTTTTATTTTGTGTGGGAGTCATGGTTGGGCACTGGTTTGCAGCGTTTGAAGCGCCACAGCTTCACTTAATTCCTGGTGGTTGGAGGAATTTGGGAATTTGGGGATTGATAATGTCGACAGTGTTTTTGCAATATCACTCTACATTGTATCTTGCAAAGTACTCGGAAAAAGTGGTGGTGCCAACTGCTGTTGTGCAGTTTGGGCCTTATCGATGGATCAGGCACCCGATATATGCATCTACTGGGCTTCTCTTTTTGAGTTACTTCATTGCACTTCATGCGCCACTCAGCTCGCTGTTTATTGTTGCGGTTTGCTTGATGTACTATGATCAGAAGGCGAAATTGGAGGAGGCTTTAATGGTGGACACGTTTGGAGATGGGTACACAGAATATATGAAAAGAGTGAGGTACAAGTTTATCCCTTTTGTTTATTAAAATGTTTTACATGTACACTGAATTGTTAGCACAAGCAGTTGTATTAAATGGTTTTTGATCTCTTTGCAAAAGAGTAGATGATAAAAGTAGAAAAGAGTGGACCTTTTGTAGAATTAGAAAGTAAGTGCAATAGTCCTGAAATATGTATTTCAATCCGCTATGGATTTCATGTCACCCATTAGCATATTGTGTGCATTATAAAGTTTGAAATTGCACGCTGCTTTTTTCCATTTTATCTAACATAGAATTGCCTTGTAAAGTTAGTTCTTCCTTTTTAAGTGATTATTACAACAAGTACATTGTCTTTAGGGATCCTTCATGGAGATCCATTCTGCTATCAATTCCAGTGTAGACTTGATTAGCTATCAAATACATATTAATTGCAGTAGATTCATAACATTACCAATTTTAAGTAATTGTGATTAGCTAAGTTCATAATCATATGGCATTTTCATAGATTCTGTAGGTATATTGATCTTGATCATGGTTATTTTGAAAAGATATTGGTTTGTTTAAGTTTGAGGATTTAGCAGTGTTAATATAAATGTAGGAGCTAATTAGAAGTTGCAAAATAATTTCTAGTGTTTTGACTTTTGATTCCCAAATGATAGAAGTCCGGTCAACAAAAAAATTGTTAGAAGTCAGATGTATAATATATGTTTGCTATATAGTAAATTTCATCTCCACGGATTCTTTCTCATCAGCTTCATGTCTAAACATGGTTATGGATTGTATCTGCACAATTAAGGTTTTCTCATTCTAAATAATACTGTCTAAATTATTTTTACTATGTACTTTACAGAAATGTTTTTGCTTACCTGGTAGTGAGTTCCGATGTGGGGTCTGCTTTTAAGTAGCCATGTTTGCAGCTCTAGGCCTAACTTATAGATGAGAAATACACCTGAGATTAGGGTTTATTCATATAGTCTTATTAAGCATGGCAAAACGGGTGGGTTGGTAATACCATGTTAGGTCAAAACTGTCCATTTTCAACTTGGTTTGGACCAAAATTGGTTCAGGTTGAAACGGGGTCTACTTTACACAATCAAACTATGACGAATTCAAGTTTTTGACAATTTTAATAATGTAACTGTGAAACCAGCACATATATGACATTCGTAGGCTTGAAGAGAAAGTCGTGCTCCTAGCTTCTCAAAACAAATTAAAACCAAGTATCTTCTTCTGAAATATACAAAGCCAACAAAAACGAATGAGTTGGGAAACGGGTCAAAATGGGTTTATCATCTGCTCCGGTCTGATCAGCACACACTCTATTTGTTTTAGTTTTGTCATTAATGAGTTGTATATGATCAGAAAGCTATAATCTTACAACAACAATTCATATTATAATTAATGTTTGGTAGGATGTTGATTGTTAATCGTAGTTTTACACAGCTGAAACCAATAGCTCAGAGATTCAGCCTTAACTCAGTTTTCTGACTAGCATATATCTGTAGAAACATAGGAAACTCTCAGAAATTATTTGTTAAAACGATTTTGACTGCAGAAAAAACTAAACTTGATTATTATCCCACTTATCACGGTGCACGTAAACTCCATTCCTCTTAATCTTTCAGCCTCTAAAAGTCACGTTTTGAACAACCCTGAGTAAGAATTAAGATATATTTTGTTGCCACTCCAATATATTTTTCCACCCCAGTAACACAAAAATCTGCCAAAATTTCCACCTCAGCGCCTCAAATCAGAATGGCCTCAACGTTTTTGTTACCACCTCACCCCTTTGAGGTGTACGTAGCAGATGAACCACATGAGGCGCTGTCTCATGTACGGTTTCTTACTGCCTTGGCCATTGGCATTTTATAAACCATACATATAACTTGCTTTAATAATTTTTTAACCAAAATTATTACAAAATTCAAGGTGACCCAACGTCATAACTTTGTGTTTATGAATTGTACTAGGTTAGCATCCTGTGTATTACACGGGTTGAATAAATAAATTATTAAATAGTTATTAATAAAATTAATAAATTATAAAACGGTCTTTTGATATAAGATATGATTAATATTACGTACGAGTGATAAAATAACGACATCATATTTTAAATTATTTTTAAATTTATTTATTTTTTAAATTGGTTTTTTAACAAATTGTTTCATAACAAACGATTGTTAAAAAAATGCCATTTTTAATAATTTATTTATTATAACTTTAAAATTTAATTACTTTTGTTTCATAAGAATTTATTTTTAAAAACCATAGGTTTTAAAATATATTGTGTTTTTTAAAGTTTAAATTCTTTTTGCAAAAATTTCTTATTTATAAAAAAATAATTTTTTATGAATTGCATTTGTAGAATGATCTCTTTTAAAAAAGTTTATATATGTAATATGAAATAAATTAAATAATATCATTTGTAGTTAATGTAATATTTATTAGGAGAGAGAAGCAGTAAAATAAAATTTAGTAGGTCTAGAATTGTGACATGTGGCACATAAAAACATTCTTTTATTAGTATTGATAGATAGCCAATAAGTTCTAGATCAACTGGTTTAGGAGGAGGCACCCTATGACTTTCCAATGTGAAAGTCATGGGTTGGAGTCTTACTAGGTGCAATATGCTTCTAGTGGGTCAAGTGTTTTACCACAGTGAACCTTTAGGTGGTGGGTTTTCCTTGGAATGGTGGTCGAGCCGAGTCACCAGCGCTGTCTGTGTTCGCGGGCGTGGGTGGCTTTTCGCCATTGGGTTTATCCGGGTGACCGGATTTAAAAATTATTCGTTGTTCAAAAAAAAATATTGATAGATAAGTTCCATTTACTTGAAAATGTGGATACGTTACCAAACAAAAACTAAAGGACATTTAAATCAAATCATCATATTCAAACCCCTTATTCTTTTCAGATCCTTAAACTTTATACTCACTCGTATTGGAGTTTTCTCATTCACAGTTTCATACTACACTCCAACTACATTAAATGAAAAATATTCATACTTGGGGGATGCTGTCAAAATAAATAAATAAAAGATGGATCTGGTACGTTTTATACACTAGCTAGAAAACATTTGGTCATGTGATTAAGAAAGTTGAACGGTTTGAAAACAATATAGTGTTTGTGTATGATGGTTGTACATCTATGGATAATTATGCATAAAAAGTGCACAATGCATCGTATGTTTTAACCTGATTGATATATCATTTCGCTTAGAAAATCAAAAAATAAAAATGTATTAATTCTAAAATTAGTTTTTTTTCTTTTGTTGGTAGTGAATTTGCTTTTTCTTGTTTGTAAACTTTATAAAATGTGATTTTTATGCTGTCCGCTTAAAGTACTTATTTTTTCAATAGTTTGTTTGTAAAAAATAGTCTTTTAAACATTACTGGTTTGAAATCGGTTCCCTGAACCGAACTAGACCTGAACCGACCCACACCAATTTCAATGGTTTTTGGTTCACCTTCTTCGCACCGTACTGGCTCCAACTCAAACCCAGTTTATTTGACTTGAACCAATCACAGCCCAAACCGGTTTCAAACCAAACTAGTTTGTGGACCCAAACCGATTTGTGACCTCTGCAATAGGCTATAGCCTATAGGAACCCTTAATTTGGGCTTGTAGAAGATTAGGTATGGATCCATAATCCATCCTTTTGGGGGTTATTTTCCATATTAGTATTGAAGATCTTAGTGTTGACAGCTGTTGGAAAGTGGTGTCAGCTTTGCTTCAGAAACAGTATCTTAGGTGTAAATGTCAAGTTTTAAGTTCACATTGTGTGACAAAAGATATTTAGAATATGGATGTGACAATATAGTTTACTTACAGTCCTGCTCACCTTATACTATCATTGGCTCACTGAACTACAGCATTAAAAATCGCTTGCTTCACACACGCTCTCGCGGTATCACATCTTCTGATTTTAGCCATATGTAGAAATGAATTATGGTTGTATGACTCACGAATCAGGACACCATTTCTCTTTGTAGGGCCACTTAATTGACTGTCATACGATTAAATGCCCTATAGAGTAAATCCAATTCATCAAGTCCACACAATTCAGTTTCACAAGCGGTATGATGCGACATAAGTCGTTTTCAATCTTAGGAAAAAAAACCTCATCGACATGATTTATACGTTGATGCAAGCCCCAAGTCTCTCTATGTAGTTCACATCTTAGATTTTGTGGTGTCTTGCGACTTCACATCATAATTGAACCGATGCTTACACCTGGTTATGTGTAGCGAGTATACCATCCGCATCTGGGTGACCCCTTAGTAGTAGGCAAAGGGCTTTCCTAGTCTTAGGACGTTGTCATAATATTGGTTGAAATACTAATTACCCACAAGTAATAATCTTCCTATTAGCAAGATAATTACTTTCGTCATGTGATGTAATAATAGAGTACGTAATCATAATGTTTTTTTGTTAGATAAGAGAAGAAAAATAAATAAATATCATAGGATGTTATCACATGTGATGGGTTCATAGAATTGGTCGCCATCGCCAGCTAATCTAATCCTTCACCAAATTGTGCACAAACAATAACGAACGTGGCAACCTTCAGGTCTCATCATTTTCTACAAGTGTACAACTTCATAATGCACCCCACAAGATTTAATATCTTCTTGAGATCAGACGTACGGATGGATCCCGTGATCAATCTTTTGTCTCCATCGTAACAAATTCTGACTTAATAAAATAATTGACTTAGGTTTAATTGCATGAGACGGTTTTTCTATAATGATGGGTTTTTATTTATGGTGTTTTAGAGTTAGTCAGGTGTAAAGCTGAAAAGTTAATATGAATAGTTGACACTCATTCTTATAAAGGTTCAGTCAAGTATTGAGGGTGGTTTTAAATTATTTAAAAAATGCTAAAGACAAAATTATAACCTCTAATAAGTAGGCTTAACCTTGTGTATGTAATAAACTTTAACTAATCTAGTTTAATTCTAACTATAATCGTTAGTATTCATTAATCACAAGGAGGCGGCTTATTATATATATATATATATATATATATATATTCATCATTAT
>BJCM01064968.1:0-10502 GCA_018326385.1 Flaveria bidentis | reverse complement strand
CTATCTTAAATGTTTAGTTTTAAATGTTTAAATTATTTAAATGTTTTAAATGTTATAAATTGTTAAAATGCTTAAATTGTTTATAAATGTTAATAAATAGTATATATATATATATGTTTATAAATGTTATAAATTGTTTAAATGTTTAAATCGTTTAAATGTTTAAAAAATGTTTATAAATGTTATAAATTGTTTAAATAATATAAATTGTTTTAAATTAGATAAATTATATAAAATGTTATAAAATGTTATAAATTGTTATAAATTGTTTAAATTATATAAATGTTATAAATATTTATGAATATAACAAAAATCCAAATTAAAAAAAAATAAAAAAAAATAACCGGTTTGGACCCCAACCAGTTCCAAACCGACCCAAACCGGTTTGATAGGTTTGGGTTTTTAGGATTTGAAACCGGTTTGAACCCGAACCGGTTTGGGGCCAAACCGGTTTTGACCGAGTTTGACCAAACCGGTTTCGGTTTGGGACCCGAACCGGTTTGGGCCCCCAAACCGGTTTGTACAAGTCTACTATAGGGTAAGGTCTAATTCTTTCTTTAATATTTTGTTTTACTATTGCTAATAATATTGCTCAGTTTTGAATCTTGTTCGACTGTTTTAACTGGTTCAACTAGTGAACCAATAAAACGTCCGGTTTATTGACCGCTCCGGTTATAAAATGAATATATTGATAATTTCTTGCTATTTTATACTAATATGATTATCACGACGTTACAAAAAGACCCTGCGGTAACGCGCGAGGTTTCGATCTTAGTTATAATACAAATATTATTGAACATGAATTTCCTTTTAAATATAAAATAATTTAGAATTTGCAATTTAAAATTCCCTTTGACCTTTAATATTTTAATTATAAAGAATTATCATATTAAACATGATTGCTTTATAGATATAAAGATATTATATTCCATTTCGTTTGATATTATTGATCCTTGTTGTCGGTTAATTATGCTAGTCTTGACTCTTGCGCAACTACAATACTACATTGGCGTAGAAATTGTAGTTTTCATCATTTTGTATGCCTTTATAACATTCAAAGTAAATTTTCCAAAGTTTTATAATATGATATTACTTTCAAATAAATTATATTATAAAAGGTTGTTTAAATACCAATTTAAGATAATTACTTTCATAGTAAACATCTTAGATGGTGTTTTACATAAAAAATATTTTTACCTCACTGTGACAAAAAGTAGTTGATGTGAGTCTTGTAACCTTTTGTAATAATCACGAATTCTAATCTTTATTCCCATGATCGATTTACGTTTCTTATAAGGAGACACAACATTAAACACGTGTTAGCCAACAAGCTACTCGTTTTCTATCCTAACTTTTAGATGACTAGTGCAGAGCAAGTTGTGATTGGCTTAATCTAATTGGTTAGCACTTAACAAGGTATTAGAGGAGTCTTGCGAATTTTCTGATAATATGTTGTTGTGGATGAAGAAAGAAGAAAGTTATGCGATATATAGGTTGTACATCATAATAAAGCAAAAATAAAATTACGTTTAAGAAGAAATGAAAAAAATAAAAGACATATTTTACATTTTGATATAATTTATTCTATAGATCAAAGCTATAAAGATTTATGGATTATAAATAAGTCCCATCTATATGGGTGAAGCTATGGACTTTTGGGTCACAACTCACACGTAATATATGGACAGCCTTATCCATACTGCAAATGTATTATAGAAAACTAACAATGTCAGAATGTCATGTAAATACTGAATACACGTATGTAATTGAAACCTACAATTTTTAAAATTTAGATATTAAAGTCATGAACAGAACAAACTATTGAGACCATTTATGTAGTTAACTTGGATTTTCAAGTTCATTTTTTTATTATATTTTTATTCTTATTAAAAGGTTTGATCGGTGGTGTGACTTTTTCCTTTTTTTTTGTTTGTGTTAAAAATTTCCTTTTGTTTTTTTGTTTGTGTTTTAATTTTTCTCTTTTTTTTTCTTTTTTTTGTTTGTTTGTGTTTTACGGTTTGTTTTGGGTGTGGGTTTAAGATTTTGGGGTGAGGTTTTTTGTGCGTTTTTGGTATCTGGACACGTGTCTTTGATTTGTAGGGTTCGTTGACGTTGTCTTTCTCTGAGTTCTTGTTTTCTTTCTTTTGTTATCGATATCCTAACGATTCTCGCTAATAAGATTTGGGTTTTCCTTTTGTTTGCTCTTTTCGGGGCTTTGATTTTCGTCGGTTTCCTATTTTGGACTGGGTCGCTTTCTTGCGGCTTTGATTTTCATTTGTTTTGTGTATGGTGTTAGGCTTTGATTTAGTTTTTAGGTTCTGCATGTTCTGGTGTGTTATGAATTTGAGGTTTTGGTGTGTTTTACTTTATGTATTTTACTGATTTTGTGGTTTTGAGCCTTCATTTTAATTTTGATTTAGGATTACATTAAGACTTGCATACGGGCGCGCGTGACAAAACCTAGTTTTAATCATTAGGCCAAAGTTAAGTGGGGAATTCTCTCATTCCCTCCTCACTTGGCCTTATACCCAATCATCTACTTTTCCTAATATACATTTGGGTTAGGTTAAACATGTCATCTTGTTACTTGTCATATCATTCTCTTTAAAAAACAGTTTAAAAACATATCATATTCTACCTTCTGAAAATTCTTTTATTTTGATAAGGTTTTTAAAAAACACTTTCTATAAGAAAAAAAATGTATTTCAAAAAATAAAAAGAATCCATAAATAAATAATATAAACTGTTAATGAAAATTACAAAAATAAAATAAAATAAAATAAAATAAAATGAGATTGAATCTTAAAAAAATAAACAAAAAGGCTGATTTAAACACAAGGGAGAAAAACTTTTTTCAAATCAAAATAACTATTTCTCTAAAATTTCAAAAACATTTCTTTTAAATATACGTTGAAGTAAATTTCCATCCAGATATGTAAAACTTGTACCGGTGGTGATTGGTGAATCCACATCACTAAATCAAAAGGCTTATGAAATTGATCGTTCTCATATATTTATAAATTAGTTTTCATATTTGCATAAATCTATAGTAACTCTTAAAATCCAAGCATACTCCTCTCAAGTTTTTATTATCTATGTTTCAGTCTAAATTTTACTTCAAATCCGCCTGCTACAAAACACGCATAAATGCGGATGTCTTTTTGGGAAGTTTCTGCTTTGTTGGTGTGCATTTGTGAAATTTATTATGCGATATATTCTACCGAAAACTTCACAGCTTGACGGGTATTTTTACTAGTATATAACCCTTTTAACCTCCCCGCCCAATAAACCACAGGAACGCAAAACTGAATATTTAAACAAAAACTTGAAGTCTCATTCTTTTACCTACCATTTCATATCAAATCTAACAAGCGAGCGCACACACATATGGGCACGTTCGATACAGAACCTTTATCTGCATCGCAAAAAGGTGAGTTTTTACCTTCAAAGAGAAACGGATTTGATTATCAAATCTGCATTTTTCTTTGACTTGAAAACAAGTTCTGCATTTGGCCTGTCATTGTACTCGATCTGCATGTAAATTTATGTCAAGTAAGTGGAAATCCAAGAACATCATACAAGGTTAGTAGTAAAGGTGGTAAACAGAGGGTCGGGTGATTAAACGGTTCGCCAGGACGCATTGGCACGAACCACTTACTATCCAAATTTCTTTCCATAAAATATTAGCTCGGTTAAATATGATTGATGAATTTATATTCTTCTTACCATGCTTTAACAGTCAAAAACTTGACTTTCAAGTCTCGGCCGGTTTAATAAGCTTGGTCTGTTTGACCCGTTTTCTTTTTAGGTGAATTTTTGGATTTTACGCTTTGTTGTTGAAATTGCCAGCTCTAGTTAGTAGTAACTTACCCGCTGTTTGGCAAGTTCTGGGGTGTTACCTAACAAAAAGATGAAAATAACACACATATTATAAATGTAACAATCTTTCATATGCACATGCATGTGGAACATGAAGAAAAGGTGATTACCAGTTGATATATGTCTCTTCATGACTCGTTCCATTGCTACGTCAATGTCAACATCAACAAACCTTCAAAAAAATTGAAACCAGATCACCACACTTCATAGATTAATATATTTTTATTTCAATCCGTATTATATTTGACTAATCTTTAGTCATAAAAGTAAAATTAGAGCTACAATGAATCTGACTTTTCTGGATAGAACTTTTGGTTCCCTAGAACTAAAGGCGGCAAAATGGGTGGGTAGGGATCATGAGTAACTCGTAAAATGGGCAAATTTAGTATGGGTCAAAGACGGTCGGGTCAGCCCGCACACTTCTTTTGTTTTCGGTTCATGAACATTACAGATAGTTAAGTTATGAATATGATTTGAAGATACCATATTGTTATCAATAATAATCTATTTTTTATAGTATAACAATTCAGAAAGTTTTATAAGCTTACGCATTGTGAATACACTTGGGCTCATTTTTGAGTTTGATCCATTCAATCTGTTTACATTTTAGCTAAAACTTTTGTTAAAGAGAGTAAGTATAGTCCAAAATGACCCGATCCAAATAGCCACCTCTACATAGATCATCCAGAACAAAAATTCCATATGAAAAATAGTATTTAACACAACAGTTTTTACCATTTTTCGTCCAGCATCGATGATATATCTTTCCAACTACCTTCATCTAGAAGTAAATAATTTCCTTCCACTATAACAACTTTGTGCCTGCAAATAGAAGAGCATGAACAAAAGAGTGTAAAGAAAATTATTAAACAGATATATAATCTTCAACTGATCTATTAAGAAAGTAGGTGGAAGTGTAATCTAGCAGGAATATAATTCATACTGAACGTTTACAAAAATATCATCTTCTATCGGGTCTCCAACACCATGATCGAATGATGGAGCATAAACTGACCCCTGAAATAGTAATCAATCATCAAATCTATTGTCAACGAAATGAAAAATAAATAGGCAGATACATAATAGTGCAGGTGGCCAATTCGACCCATTTGCTTATGAATATTATATTTGATTGTGTTTGATCTCTTTTTTCATTGTCTGTGAGAATATATTACCGGTAAACTCACACAGGACCCGTTGATACCCTGCTAACAACGGGATCAGGTAAATTGCAGCTTGTGTTGGCAGGTGGCCTTTAAGAGGCTATGGCAGGAAACCCGTGAAAGTGGGATTCGAACCTAATGCTAAAGGGGATTCGAACCTAATGCTAAAGGGGATTCAAGTGCTTACTACGACCACCCCTTGAAGGTTGTTTGTGTTCGATTTTGAACGGATCAAACACAATAAATAGCTTAAAAAGGGACTTTGTGAAAGGGGTTGAAAGTCACCTAAAGTCTAATTTTAATGCGTACAATATCATAAAGGATTATTTGAAGATCTATATTATTATTCTAATCATAATGAATTCACTAATAAACTTTTTTTTTTTAATTTTAAAAAATGGACAAAAAGGTTTTATGGGCCAACCCCATTATGACTCGATCCATTCGGATCTGCACTAAGAATAAACCGTTTCAACTCGAATATGTTTTGAATCCTTGACCTCCAAATTTACTCAATGGAAACCAGTTAAGTTGATATGATCAAGGCACAATTACCTGCTCCCTCAGGGTCTTCAAACATTTAAAGAATAAATCAGGAGCAAACGTCCATGGAGCTGATTAAGCAACATAAAAATGGTGATTATCAAAGTGATTGAAACATCTTGAAACAACTGATGTGATATGAGAGAAAGAGCTCACCTCCCCTTCTTGCATGGGCTTCCTTCGGATCCTAAAAAAGGTTGAACAGTAAGGAAATCAGAATTGACAATGAATTGCTAGTTGCATAAGTTACTGAGTCTCTTGATAAAAAAATTGTTGTCATTTTGAATAATCAGAATCAAATAATAATTTGTAACAAAATAACTTGTAGGAGTTGGTGTTTGGATCTGCTTTTGCTGTTTGAAGTTGTGACAATTAGATAATCAACTACCAAGAGTTGTGGAAATTTTTATTATTTAAGAAATTAATAAATATATTGTCTAAAAAAGGACAGTATTAGAGACCCAAAAAAAACAGAGAGAGAAGGTGTTGTGAAATGGAAGTAAAGGCATCTCAAATTAGGATAAAAGAACAGGTAATTAGGTAGTTTAATTTTACCCACTGATAATTGATATTGTAGCATATAGCATGAAACTAATTATTTGACCCCTAAATAATCAGATTATCAGAAGCTATGACATATTTATCCAAACATTGAAAATAGACTATTGTGAATGCGAGTCCAAATAATTAGATAATTAGTTTCAAAATGCAAATCCATGCACACTCTAATTAGCATAAAAGTGGAGAGATTATAAGGTGAACCTCCATTGAATCAAGCTGGTGACGATAAAGATGGAAACCATCCATGGGAAGTACTACTGCAATTTCTGGGGGTTCAACTTGAGAATCAAATGAACATGCTTTTTGAGGCCATAATTTGTTTACACGTTTAGCAACCTCTGAAGCAATGGTGGTCTTTCCAGCTCCTGGAGGGCCTGCTAAGCCCACAATATGCCTTGAAAGAGAAAAAAGAGGAAATTTTGGAGATCAGATAACTCATTTGGGCGGGTTGGGTAACAGGTAATTCTGGTACAAGTCAACTTTAGTTGGGCTGAACCAAAACACTTTTTGACCAGAATTTCTGAAATATATGCTATAATCAATTTTTGTGTCAAGTATGATTACAAATAGGATATTAATTTAATGAATAAAATGATTTAGGACTTGGTTGGTTTTTGTGCATTAAACTCATACTTTGGACAATTTGTTATTTGTTCAACTGCTTCCTCTATAGATATTTTCATATAACTTATCTGTTTGACTGGTGAAAAAGAAAACATAACCCCAATCAACCCGGAGGTGGGTCAAAACTAGCAGAAGACATGTTGACTCATTAAGGTTATAAAACATTATAAAAATATAATTGAACACATTTATAATATAGACATATAGTTATATGTGTACATGTTATTTCATTGACACAGTACAGTGGTCTTGGTTAATCCACAGAAAACATACATAAATTGTATATGGGAAACCAACATCTCTATAACAGAATCTGAATTATGCAACATATTAAAATTTATAATCGATCACATATATAATATAGTTATACATGAATGTGTTATTTCAAAGACACAGTAAGTGATCTTGGTTAATCCACAAATAGTATACATAAATTGTATGTGGCAAACAACATCTTGATTACAAATATATTATGCAAATATATCAAACCAACAAGATGTAGAAATGTAGATAAGAAGCTAAACGTAGCAGCTCATGAGTAATGACCACGAATAACATAAGGTATCTGTTAAAATATTTGAAAACATGCATAAATGCAGTTAAGAATATTTCATTGACCCTAAAATAGCGTCATTGTTCAATACCATAAGGCTTAGACTTACGTTAAACTGGTATTTGTTCCTGAGGCTGCAGTTGGTACCAGACGTTCAGCCAAAGTATCATATATTTCATCCATAGACCTGAAGAAATTGGAGAGTAACTTAAACTGAGTTAGATAATTACTAAATTACATATTTATCCTTACCCTCACAACCATACAAAAAATAACAGAGGAAACCATTATATCTCAAGCATGCAGTCCTGTAGGCAGGTATCTACATAAGGGCTAATTGCATAAAAAGGTAACAAAATTTTGGACTTATTTTTGTTTCGGGTGAGCAACTTGTTCTAGGCCAGAAAAAAGCTCAAAAAAACCGATTTAAGGTAATTACCTAAGATGATCAAATTTCATACCACATCATGAATAACATCAACACGGTATGGACACATCAACTACCACGTCAGTTTTTTACCGATTTCCAGGTCAGAGTACCTTAACTTGAAACTTTTGAAAGTTTGTTAACAGTTACCTTAAATAGAAAATTTTGTAACTCTGATATTGGCCTACAAAGTTTGGTTGTCTAAAATACAATTTGGACAAAGTATGGTCACAATGCAAGGAAACTAGCCCTTTACCTAACATAATACGAATATAAATATATGAAAACTGCCTATGCTATGCTTCAACATGACCTGTCAATACTGAAGCAAGTTCATACACACTACTTTTTGCATCAATGTGAGCACTTAACAGAACAAAAATTCCGTAAAAGTTAATTTTAAAGAAGTCTGTCTTTAAATGTAAGAATGGGAATTGGATCAACTATGGTAGATATTATAAGTGACATGATTGGCTATCCAAAATGGGTTACAATTAGTACCAGTCAAAGCTGGCCAGACCGGGTTGGGACAGCCAGCAAACACTTTTTACCCAATGTTAAATTGTATTATAGATGATGGTTTTCATAATAAAATGAGTATTATTACAATAGTAATCCAAGCTTGGATAACACGATTTAGGTATGAAACTTCAAGCATGCAGTCCTGTAGGCAGTTACAAAATGAGTATTATTACAATAGTAATCCAAACTTTGGGTGACTTTCAACCCAGTTGACTGTTTGATTCATTTGACTATTCCCTTTATTTGATTTTTTTCTTTTGAGATAAAACACCATCTAAACCAATCACATAGATAAATGGGTTAAAAATGCACCTCTAATAGATAGTCACTGGCCTAATAGAGAAAAACATTAATAATCATATAGAAGTACTTTTAAAAAATGACACACCAAGCCTCTACTACAGGAATATCATTCTTCTGGCTGCATAACACCTGAAAAGGAATAACTAGAAAATGAGACTGATATAATAAACAAACTCAAAATATTAAAAGGTATGAAAACTTATAATAAGTCTAAGAAATAACAGTTGACCTGAACAGGGTATTTCTTATGCCTTATGAATACACTTGGATTAAGTGACTGTTGAGATCTGCTTTTATTAGAAACCATATAAACAGAGCTTTGATAGCATTGAGAGACACCAACTTTCTTGAGAAGCACCATATCTGTACCTTTAGCATTACAGCAACAAATCAAGGACACTAACAAAAAGCAGCATCAATCAGGCAGTGAATTAAATTCACATCAAAATTTATAAACATTCAACAAAATAACTGAAATAACTCCATTACAATCCCCTACTACGCCTAACAGATTGCTACTAACACGCACACAAACAAAAATTGGACTCCTATATCTGAATCAACGGAGTATATGCAATTTATAAATCACTCATTACCTTTATGATAAGCCAGCACAGGAAATCATCTATGGAGTTCTTAACAAAATGACCTAGAAATCATCAAATCAAACATTCATCTCTTATAAACACATAAAAACATATCCTAACATCAAATTAATGATGCGAAATGAAAACATCACACAGGCACGATTCAATATCGAAACTAATGATTTACAGATTCTATTATCATTGAATTCGAAGAATACAATGCACGCATCATTCTAATCAGCAACAACATATAATTCCATCAAATTCTCGCATACGCCTAAATACAAACACACACACACATATACATATAGGTATAGAGAGACCTGATGAAGGAAGGTAGCATCGTCTTGAGGCGGTGTATAACGACGAGATCTCCATCGTCTACAAAGGGTTCCAAACTGTTATACAATTACAATTGATTCGTTATTAACGGGTAAAAAAGAGCATCTTCATGTTGCATAAACTTCGATATTTCACAAATTAAATAGCTAATAGTGTTTTTTGGGCGTAAAACAACCAACTCATACTAGCATCAAATCTACTTCTAATCTAAATCATAACTACATATTAATACGTTATAAACAGGCTAGAACCCTTATCTCACTATTTAATTTTAATGACTTTTTTGTTGGACTCTACTCTTCATTTGGTTTTAAAATATAAATAAATAAATTGTGTTTGGACGTAACTCTTCCTCTATGTATTATAATAAAAAAGATTTTGTTTTGTCATTTGTTAAAATTTTAAATATTAAATTTTTTTTCATGCTTCTCTCTCTTATTAATATTTACATTAACTATCAATTATATTATTTAATTTTATTTTAGATTAAAATAGTTTTTTAATAAATTAAGAAAGATGTCTTTTTATAAATGTAAGATCTAATGAAACAATTTTTGTATAACATAAATATTTTTTCTAAAATATCAAACTATATAAAAAATACAAAATATTATAAAAGCAGTGTTTTTAGAAAATATTTTTTATAAACCATAATAATTAAAATTCAGAGTTATAATAAGAATTTTTTATACCCCGACAATTATATACCTGCTAATCCGATGTCCACCCCGCCTCATATTGTACCGGAATGGTATTTCGCCCAACGGGCTGCCTTAACCCTACCCCTCCTTGAAGTATGTTTCAATTTTTTTAATAAAAGAAACTGAAGTACAAAAGTTTAAAGAAAATTATATAAGTGATTATTACTTATAGTAATTACTTGTAGTTAATTTTAATAATTTCTTATCACAAAATATGATTTTATAATTAATAATTTTTCATTACTAACTATTTAATATTTTATTTATTCAACCCTTATGATACACGGGATACTAACC
>BJCM01064967.1:0-17725 GCA_018326385.1 Flaveria bidentis | reverse complement strand
ATATATATATATATATATATATATATATATATATGTATATGTATATATATATATGTATATATATATATAGTCAGTGATATTATGATAGTAATGATATGATGAGCAAATGATACCAAATACTAAAACCGAATCAACACTCATTTTTTGGTGTTTTCAGGTTTAGTACATACCATACCGGTACCGTTTCATTACGGTACAGGTATTTTACCGATTTTTAACTTTAAATACCATGGTAGTTTACCGATTTTTAACTTTAATTACCATCCCGGTACTATACCACATCAAGCATGTCGGTAACGGGTACCAAGCTCATCCCTAGATATGAGACCATGTGTCTCAACACTATGGGACATGTGCAACATCAAAAATAAAGGTTATACTTAATTATTTCTTTTTGCCAACAAAAATTGTACACGTTTAAATGATAAGCTTATACATGTGTAAATATTTTAATATGCAAATTCGTATAAATTAATATTACGATGTTATATTTAAATAGTAATACTAATATTATTGATTAAATAATTATTTTAATTTGTTATAAGGGCGTGTAACATACATGAGTAAAAAAGCCATGTGAAGCATACAAAAGCATTATAATTTGACGCATGTAGTGGGTATACCTAACAAAGTACCAATATTTAAAAAAAACTTTTAAAAAATGTAACGATATTGATACTTAATATAAAGATAACAAAATTCTCTATTTTGTGTGGTATAAATGTTTGTAAAAATTATAAAGAAATTATTGTTATTACATTAAAAAAAACAAATGGAACTAACTTTGTCCCCACAACAAAATTTATGGTCTTCGAACCACTAAATCTTAATCCTTGGATTATGTTTAAGATCCTACCATTTACACAACCTTCGACATTTATATTTTACTTTTATACTATTTATTATACCTTATCTAGAGATAATTATTTAACTAGAATTTAAACCACATGATATCATGACGTTCTTTTGTAATATAATGATTATCTTTTTCATCTAGAGATTTTGATATTTCTACTCCTCTCTCATCATAGTCATTGAACACAAATTGACCTAACTATTCAAATGTAATCAATGATTGCTAACCTATTCAAGAGACCATTTTATTCGTGCTTCATCCTTCCATCCTCTATCCTCTAATATCGTATAAGTGAAGGTCATAAAAACGATGATGGCCATAAAGCATGAAAAAACATCACTATAATCACAATCCAAATATTTCAAAAATAACAAAGTGAAGTGGGCAAAAGGTGTTGTATTCATTTGATAGTATATATAATTATTTGTAATCTCATACGTGGGGTCGGATTAGACCTACTCTTTCACAAATAAACATTTCATTTTAATTTAATCTAAATTCAGTACTTTTAGAATACTATCACAAAGAAACTAAAAATAGAACTTTATTCAACATATGTCTTATGACGAATGAGTAATGTAGTAGAATCCTTGCGTTTTCCATGCTGTTTTATGGCGCGAGAAGATTCATGTTAAGCGCCTTAAAACAATTAATTATCAATGTATTTCAATGGGACATTCTAATGTAATTATTTTAGTACTCGACTAAGTATTGACGTGTGAAATAATATATTAATTTATTCTTAAAAAATGATTTTGACAATTAGTTTTAAAAAAAAATTCCTAATTAAACTTCACACAAACAACAAGTGTACCGATCATGATATAACAAAGTTTAGGTAAGTCCGGATATCGAATCCGTGGACACGTTTGGTGGCTTTAATTACTAAACCTCTATCGACTTCTAATCTAATTAATTGGGTTATTTTAAGTAATTAATAATAAACAAAATAAACAACTTAACTAAAATTAATTAATCTAAACACAACAGAAGAAATAAATAAGTAAGAATTCAAAGTTGAAAACTTGAATACGATCAAATATGTAAAATAAATACTTAGGCAGAAATCCAACTAACATATGATGACATAAAGACAATTACTAGTATAACTATCTCCAAAAATACGCATCTAGAGTTAGCTAGGTATGTTGCTACTCCTTAAGAAAACCAAAGACACGTGTAAAACATTAAATATGTTTATTAAAATGTTTAATGGAAAATCACCCCTAGGTTTTCTATCATATTATCTTAAGATTATATTTTCTAACCTTAAGATAAATGACAACTTAATTAAATCTAATAAAATACCCTAAAACACTAATACCATGGATGAAAGACAAAACATGCTCTCGCGAAATCTAAACCTAACAAGCAACGGGTAGGAGGTTTTAAACAATATCTATCACCCATAGGTTTTATATAAGGTAACACATTAAAATAATATCAAATCACAATAAATGCTCCTAATATTATCTCTAATTAAAGTTTAAATCTAAAAACATAAAGTAATTAATTTTAACATGCAAACATAATCTAGATGTCACGCAATCGATCTAGATATAACATACACGAGCATGGCAATAACTTTTAAGTATAAAACAATACACGAGCATGATAATAACTTTCCAGTATAAAACAATACACAATTTATTATTTTATTAAATATTATTTATTTAGAAATAACATTAATAAATAGATCTATTTATTAATGTTATTTCTAAAGTTATTAGTAGTTAATGTAATTATTTAATTTATACGAATAAAGAAAAAAAATACAACTTATCATCTTCTAATACTCTACTTGCCACGTGTCACATTTTCACACACTCATTGTTACATGTCACTAGCATAAAATATTAATCACTCGCTTTAGTAAACTCATGTATTATACGGGTTGAATAAATAAAATTGTATTAATTATAAAACGATATTTTAAAATATACAATTAAAATTACGTATGAGTAAAAATTATACGTAATAAAAAATTATATCAAAATTTTGTATGAGAAAACCTCTGATATGTACATGATTTTAAAATCATAATTAAATAACCTAATGTGACAACTAAAAAAAGTAAAATATTGACTAATCTCATCTCGAGCAATTGTAAATGACAAAAACATAAAATATAATAGTGTAAGTAAAAATTGCATTGAAAATTTACTAAAGAAAGAGCCTCATAGAAATAAGAGCCCATGATGTGTTTTCGTACTAAGTATAACATATAATCATGTACATATTTAGTTGAATTCACTATTAAACTTACGCTCACATAATAATACAACTAAGCATTGACAATGCAAAAATCAATCAAAAGAACCTTCTAAATTCCAAATTAAAAACGGCTACTCTATATTTTAATAGACTTGATTAAAAAGTTATATAGTAATAAAAAATATTATAATAAAACTGAATAAAAAGAAAACAGAAAAAACATTATCTAATAAATTAAATAAACCAGTTATAAAATAAAATAAAATATTTCTAACGATATAAGAACACGTTTAAAAATTTTAGTTAAAAACATTTTAAAATTTTGAAAATAATGATTTTGTTGATGGTAACAAATAAGAAAAAGAAAAAAAAACAGACGATAATGAAATAAAAGATAACTGGAAATATTGATGTCTAATTTAATTACCATTTTTAATAGTATTTTATTTTAATTTCTAAAATCAATTTTTTTGTTTTTACTAATAGTAGTTTCTAAAGAAAAATCATATAAAACATTATAATTGGTGTATATTTAAGTGGTACTGTACAATCTTAAAGTAACATTTATTTTAAAATTATGATTTATAACTTATTTTGTCTTTCAAAAAGTAAAGATTTGATAAGAAGATAATTTTAAAAATTAACCAATAAAATTTGGTAGGAGTAAAAGTAAGAGATATATGTTATTTAGTTTAAAATGGAAGATTTTTAATTTATATCTCATTAATTTTGGAAACAAAATGTGTATTTAAAATTTCTAATACAAAAATGATATATTTAATTATTTTTGGCGGGGAAATATTTATTATTAAATATCAAGATGACATGTGACATTAGATGGATCTACAAAATGATATGTGCCACCCATAGTTTTCCTTTTATTAGAGTAGTAGAATTTAATAATCATATTCAATGCTAAAGATATTCTTTTCCACTTATAAACACATTTTTATTTAAATAAATGTAACTTTTAAAAAATAAATATGATTTTTTTATTACAGAGAACTTTTTTTAAAATGACATTTTAAAAGAACAAGTATTAAAGAAATTTTAATATTTATAAATCATTTTTAAACAATTTTTTTAAATACAAATGTATTAAAAATATTGTTATTACTTTATTACTTGAGGTAGTTAATTATACGCAAGTCGAAACATATTTTATCAAAAAAACCATTTGATAATTTCTAAATTTTAGTTACTATTATTTTAATATTTTAATTGAACGGTTTCTAAACTATAAAAAGTGAAAAACATAAAAAAATTTATGAGAATGAATGTGAGCTGACACGTTTCTTGCTTAGTTATTTTTAATTATAATAAAAAAATAAAAAATTTCAAGGGTATTGACTATAGCGTGGAATAGGAAAAAGGTTGCACCTCCAAAAGGAAAAGTTAAGACATGTTTGGATGGGCTTTTCAAAAATTCTTTTTGATTTTTTGGAGGGATAAAAAAACAAATAGAAGTTAGAAATTATAATTTCTAACGATTTCTGAATGGATATTTTGTCTTTTTACTCCTCCAAAAAATCAAAAAGAGCTTTTTTAAGCTCATCCAAACATGCACTTAATACTTAATAGGGGAAACTAAAATCACAACTTAAGGAATTTTAGAAATGGAGGGAGGAGAACGGTTTTGGTTCGAAATAAGCAGTTGCCTTCAAGAGACCAAATATGATAGTCCTAGGGGTTGTTTGGCAACTTCTGAATGATTAAGTGCTGAATCAATAAGAGGTCTGAATCAATAAGAGGTTTGAATCATTAAGTGCTTAATCATTAAAAGGTCTAAACCATTAATAGCTAGTATATAATTTAACTATTTAAAGACAAATGTCTGACCAACTAGATAATATGTCTTAACCATTCAACATTAAACATCTTAGTCATTCAACATTAGACCTCTTAACCATTCAGCATCAGTATAATGCTTAACCATTCAGAGGTAATGATGCAGTTGAAAACAGAAAGATAGATAATTGAGCCTGTTGATTCAACAAGAATACCAGGAACAATTCTTCTAACTATCGTTGATTCACAAAGAATACCGATAATCAGGGTTTACACTAACACACACTGTGATAGAGAAGGAAAAAACAGATTTTTCCTAAACTTCAATAAATCTTTCCCTAATCTCTTACAAACATATAAAGAAACAAAACCAAATTCGAATGGGCCACAAAACATAAACGGACCGAAAACTGGGCCAAATGTAAAGTTCAACAAAATGTAAAAATAAGACAAAAACGTAAATAACTCATAAAATAAGCCATTTTTTGGCCGAAACGATGACCCAAACCGCCTATGGCTGTTTGTGAAAACGGGCTCTTCGCTCCGACGATCGTTTTGACTGGTCACAGGCCCAAAACGGAGACTTCTAGCCCAAGTTATGCCCATTTTAGTGAAGCCCCTTTTGATAAGCGATCTAGGATCTCCAAAAATGCTAAAGCTTGTTCATCCACACTTGGGCCCACATCAGGTAAATCTCTTAATCATTCAGACATATGCTAGCGAAACAAACAGTCTGAACCATTAAATGCTGAACCATTCAGACATTTGAACCATTAAAATGCTGATTAAAAGGCTACCAAACAGCCCCTATTTCGGCGGACCTAAGTTTCCATCTGGGGTTCGGCCGTATTCTATGAAAAATGAAAAATTGTTCGGTATATATTTACGCTGACTTTCAAGAAGTTTAGTCATCAAACCTCATAAAAAAATTGACACTAGCCCTCAAGATATATTTAAACTAACCCTCAAGAAAACTTTATCACGACCCCAATTAAAATCAATTTAAAATTCTAAAATTTATAGTTATAAACAAATAAATTAATTTCTTTGACACCAGCCCTCAAGAAGTTTAGAGGTTTTTAATTAATTTCTTGAGAAAGTTAATTCATGAATATATGAACTTGACATTATAAACGTGGATGATTACAACATTAACAAACAACCTTATGACAAAAAAGACAAAAAAAAACAAGATGAACACGTAAATCCAAGTGTTTGGTAACCGTTTTACGAAATAACCTCCGATTTACTTATTTTGTGATGAAAATTTGAGTGATAATTGTGTTTTTTTATATTAAAAAGATTTGCTTAAGAATATTTTTCTTGATAAGGTAGTCAGACTAGATTTAAAACAAAACACCCGCAGAAAGCAATTATAACGTTATTGTATATTTATGTCGTTTCTATATTGATTGATGTACTTTTATTATTCATTTGAGTTTGAATGTGATTTTATATTTTTATTGTGTGACCCTACATGAATCGAAACGAACCGAAAATATTTAATATTTAGCCTAATAATCTCTAAAAAATTCTTC
Source organism: Flaveria bidentis (assembly GCA_018326385.1). Lineage (NCBI taxonomy): Eukaryota > Viridiplantae > Streptophyta > Magnoliopsida > Asterales > Asteraceae > Flaveria > Flaveria bidentis. Next base: position 11,329 of record BJCM01064967.1, on the reverse strand, counting down.
AAGCCGTCACCGTTAGTTCAATATTTATTAAAATAAAAAAGGTTATTTAAACCTAAAACTAAAAGCATACTAAGTGGAACATAATTTGATACCTCAAAACTTCACATTTTAATTCTAACTCTTTTAGTTATGTTATTTAATTTATAAGTTTGTCATATTTTAAGTTATTATATACTCTACCACATTTATAAGAGAGTTTTTTTCTATTTTTTATTCAATTTAAACTGTTGTCATAATGCAATACCAATTTCAATCGACACACTCGACACAAATAACTCTGGTGGCCAACATTCATTCTAAGACTTTCACCAGCAAGGGCTTATGATGAAGGGTGGGGAGTTTCATCGATCCTACACTGAGAACTTCTTTTTAAGATTAGGTTTTGGATCAGACGGTCGTAAATGAAAACGGAGCAACTACTAGACCATCCCAAACAACATTTAACAGACACCTATGCCAAAGCAAAGCATCCCTTTCAAAAAATTGAATAAAGAAAGAGGAGGTAGCCGAAGGACAGATTTTTACTAAGCTTTGCTGAAAAATGTTGCAAACTTCAGTTCTAAAACTTTAGTCTTAACTTTGTTTAGTCAGAAGGGGTTTGGTTTTTCTTCTCTTAAACTCACGATTGGAGTTCGAATCTAGAGACATAATATATATATATATTGTCTTTACCCATTCCTTATTCATATTTGTTAAATATAATGTCTTTAACCTATCGGTAAACTTAGCTAAATTTGATTAAACGGATTTGATCCACGGGTGACAACCCGTGTTTTATTCTTAATTTCTTTTTCTTTGTTTTTTTGTTACTTCCAATATTTTCTTTCAATGTTAACTCATGTTTGCCCCACAAAAGTTATAATAGTCTTTTTATCTATGTTTCGATCTCATTATGTATTAAGCCACATTAATGTCACCGCCGTAACGCATGTAACGAAGTTCGTAATCACGCTACATTGCACAGGTTTAACATTTAGTTTATATATGTTGTTAAATAATCAACACAAAAAGCAAACTTTAATTTTTAAAACTACATTAATTTTTGAAACTATCTCATTGTAAGCTTTAGAAGAGTCCAAATTGAGAAAACATGAAAATTTTATCTTATTATCTTGTAATTATTATTAAGTTCGATCACATATAGCTTATAATTTCTAAATAATTACGTACATATAAGTTTAAAAAGACACATAAATATTAGTAAACTAAACCACCATTGACCTATAGGGTTCATGAATGCGTTAATTTCATAATCATATTTGTACTTCTATTATAAATCTTCTGAATTATATGGTAAGTAGTTTAGCTGTTTATAAACATGACTCCACGCATAAAAGAATGAAATTCTGTTATGAAAATCCCTGTTATTATTTTATTAAAGAGATTATAAATTTTTTTAACATCTTTTTGGAACTAAATCTATTTGGTTTGTTGTGTGTTCAATGGGCATTACTGTTTAACATACAACTTATTGGACACATGTCTATTGGCATTAGTTATTCGTATTGTTATTTTGATCAGACATTCATTATGATTCTTATGAATATGCTATGATGTTCGTGCCGTCCTTTGCGACCTTATCATCGTAACTTTTGCCACCATAATCGTGTTCTCCACGAATACTATAGTTATTGTTGTTACTGAGCAACTTTTGGCTCAACCACGTTTCTTCTTTTTGTTTTTCTTTCTTTCACGACACATACTCATCAGATCGGGAGAATATGTAAAGAGAGTTACAGATTTCAAAGAAATTAAAATAAATTATTTTCATAAATCAGTTAATTAGGTTTTGTATTTCTCTTGTAAAACATTTATGTAAGTATTTATGAAATTAACATTTGTTCCGATCACTATAACAGTTACACATCAACACTAGGTCCTATTTAATATTCTTCGTTAGATTATATCATGTATTAATATGTTCGGGTAAATGACCTTACATAATTAGACTGGTATCACCTAATCTCATACTAGAAAACATATCCTATTACGCGTTTCAACTTTTCGGATTTGGGTTTCCGTGTCGGGTTTGGGGGTTTTCAATCCCTATTTTGACCTGCTCTATATGAACGGCCGGCCCCTGTTAAAAAGGTTTGACCATTCTTGATTAAAATGTGCAGGCTGAACCTTACTTTACATGAATAACAACTATTATTCTTGAAGTATGCTACAGTTACACATTACAGCTATTAGTCCATAACATCATTATATATATGAACAACTATAACCACATCAATCATCAATGCAATAGTTATGCATCATACAATGTCTAAACACATGATAAAAATGCTCATGTTATTCATGCTAACACTAGCAGTCTTACCAAAAACCTATGCAACAGTCACATACAACATCACCAACACTGCTGCAGAAACCTCAGGAGGGATCAAGTACGAGGACCAAATCGGGTTCAAGTACGCTAAACACACCTTAAAGTCCTCAAACTTGTTCATATGGAGGATCTTCCAACAAAGGAACAAGGCTGACAGGGCGAATGTGACACATGTCCATCTATTAATCGATGACATGGACGGCGTTGCTTACTGTGAGGACAACGAGATCCACGTCAGCGCAAACTATATCGCTGGTTATCAAGGTGATCTCAAGTGGGAATTTAGTGGTGTGATTTTTCATGAAATGACACATGTGTGGCAGTGGTCTGGCAATGGCTCTACGCCCTCGGGTTTGATCGAAGGGATTGCTGACTTTGTGAGGCTAAAGGCTGGGTACATACCTAGCCACTGGGTCCAGCCGGGCCAGGGTGATGAATGGGACCAGGGGTATGATGTGACTGCTCGGTTTCTTGAGTATTGTGAGGGTCTTAGGCGCGGGTTTGTGGCTGAATTTAACGAGAAGATGCGATACGCTTATAGTGTTGACTATTTTGTTGACTTGGTTGGGAAGACTGTTGATCAGCTGTGGAGTGACTACAAAGGTGCATATGCACCTTAGTTAAGATATGAACAAGAGAATTTGATTATGTTACATCCTTATTTAAAAGATATGGTGTGGTTTGACTTTTATGGTCAAACAGAAATATTTAAAGTTGTACTTGTGTTTCTGTAACGTTTATTGACATATTTTCAAATATTTGCTTGCAATTTACATTCATGTGAAGTTTCTTAACAGAAGGTATAACATCAGGAATGGTGTTGAAATGTCTGTTTTTCTTTTATTAGCATTTTGGCAAAACAAAAACGTGATGTTTACGGTATGCTGGTTTGACCGGGTCAGTGATCGACTCAAAAACCTCTCCATGAGCCAGCCCAACAATTCTCCTGTGATATAAGTGAGGGTCAAATATAATATCAAAATGAAAAAAAAGTTTAGTCCTTGTGTAAACTAAAGTTGCATAAGCTTTGAAACACCTTATCGTTTTGCCAACAACAAAATCTTAATATACTTTTATTTTACAAGCTCCCAAAGATCTATATTAATTTATTTTTTAATTTATAGGAGATTTAGATAATTGCTGATGGTTTCTAGGTATGAAACCTAACAGACTCTTACTTTTCAGATTTTGAATTAACTGGTAAACCTAGCAGATGTTATATATTCACACCATCTCAGCTACTTTCTACTAGACTCTTGATTAGTTAGCATGCCAACTCAACGAAGCCTCTTCCCACATCAATGGAGTGTAGCGTTCGTTTGCCACATCAACGGATTCGAAGTTAGAAAAGTCAAGTCTGCCATCTCAAGCAACAAATTACCTAGAAACCATTAAAATCTCATTTCACACCTAGAAACAACTAACAATTGTCAAAATCTCCTAGAAGTAAAAAAAAAAAAAAAATCATCCATATAATTTCATGAAGGTATGCGTTGCCAGGGTTGTCTTTGTGTACATCCCAAAGAGATTACTTTCTATGAAAAAAACTCCAAATGCCGGTCATCGTGTTCATTATCCATTCTTTATATGCCTGCATTCACAATACTTGCCTTACGAAACCAAAAATCAACACAAGTTGCATCACCACCGTCTTTCGCCTACCACCGTCGGTGGAAGGGATGTGGACGTCGCCACCAACCCCATCGCCAATCTCTTTCTCTCTCTCTCTAGAGTTTTATTTGTCTCTCTAAGGTTGTGCGTTTTTTCATGATGTATGAAGTGAGTGCAAAATAAGGTTAGGGGTTTCACATGGGGTATTCAGGTCATTTAACATGCATTTAACATTCACCTAACAGAAAATGTTAACGGCTTTAGTAAAATGGACTGAAACAAACATAATTTTAAAAACTCAGGTCAAGAATAAAGACAAAATAAACGTTGGTACTCAAGTGGAGACAATGTATAAAACAGCGGGACCAAAATCGAGATTAACTCAAAACATAATGAAACTAGATATCGTAGTTGAAAAGGAAAGAGTGTTTTATTAAAAAAATTGAAAAGGAAAGAGGCTCATTTTAAAATATGTAACAATCTCAAAAAATAATACTCATAGCAATCTAAATGAACAACAAAATGAATGAATGTTGAACAAACAAACGTTCAAAACTAAACCACCAAATAGTGAACAAACCAATGTAGAAAATGACAAACTAAATGACTAACAACTAAAGGATGGAACCAAACGATGAACAAACAAATGTAGAAACTAACCAACTGGCAACTAAATGACGAATAACAAACATATTGAAATGAACAACTAAATGATGAACCAAATCCAAGATTTGAAATGGAGTCTCGGATTTTTTTTTTATTTCGAATTGACCCCTCAAAACAAGAGTCCCCCTACTCCTCATTCATTTTTTTCTCAATTTTCTAAATTCTTTTTTTTTATTATGTAAATTATATAAGTTAACAAATACCCAGCAATTTAGTTACACAATTGGGAGTTTATTAGACTACTCTTATTCATAACCCAACCCAACCAAACTATTTAAAGAAAGTTTTTCTCTCTCATCCACATCCCAACACAACTAAACCCAATTTTTTACTCCCACTAGCAACCCAACCATATTAATTTCTTTAATTAAATAGAAAAAAATTATGATTAATGTTTGTTCCATTAAGAAATTAAAAGAGATTAAAAGTAGAGAATGAGAAATGATATGTTAGTCGGTTAATATTATACTTTATAAATAAAGAAAAAGAATTATGAATTTTAAATTTTTTATCAGATAATATTTTTTTAATATATATATTAAGTTTTATAAGTATAAATATATAGTAAACTAGTTACAATTTAGATTTGGCACCGTATTTTAAAAATACATGGAAAAGGTGGGTGATAGCCCAAGATTAAGGACCAAACGTTGGTCAGTCCACCAACCCGGTCGCAACCAATATCTCAATTTTTGTTTTTCTTTAACCATTTTACCACCGACCGATCGAACGAAACACTACCGATGAAAGTAGTCTTACAAGTTCTGAATTTTGATCAAACAATCAATCTTTTTAATATAAAAAAATGGTAATTAAAAATGACACATGACAGTACTACATTTCTTCTCATCAATTTTTTCTTGTTTCTCTATCCTATAAAATAATCCATTAATTACTAATAATATTATTTAATTTTTTTAATTAAAATATATTTAATAGATTAAGAAATATAGCTTTTTATTAATGTTATTTTTAAAGATACAAATTTTTATACAATAAGAATTTTTTTCTAAGACATCAAATTTTTTTAAAAGTATGATATATTCATAAGTTTGATGTTTTTTAAAAAGTAAATTTTTTATAAACAAAAAATAATTAAAATTTAGAGTTATAATAAGTTTTTAATAATGACATTTTTTAAAAATGTTTGTATTGAAACAAAATTTTCATTGTGTTTATAATAAAGAAGATTTCAATCATATATATTATCTTAAAATATTTTTGATAATTAATAATTTTTTATTATATTTAATATATTATTTATTCAACCCGTGTAATACACGGGTTTACTAAATCTAGTTTAAAGATACAAGGAGCTAAATTTAAGTTATTCATTTTTCCTTTATTTTTGCAAGTGTGCACACATTTTGTGTTTCGGTCCTGCATCAATTGTGGTGCCTCTAACAATGTCTAAATACATGATAATATCCGTGTTACCACAACTAATTCTAGCAATCCTAATACGAACCTATGGTTTACACATATATTGTCATGTAACTGAAATTAGGCAGTGTTGTTTGGTTCTTAAAATGCATAAAATGAGTATTATACATAATTTTATAGAATGAATACCAAAATATCTAAATACACAGCTTAATGGCACCAAGATATATGATTTTGCGTCCTAAATGATTAAGAGTTCAAGTTTTACTATGAAAAAATAGCATATAAATTTAAGTATAGATATAGTTGTGTCTGAGTTTGTCATGCAAAAGGAAAATTGTACAAAATGATTGTTTGTTCAATATCCAATAGAGTGTGTATCGATTTAAATTCCGTATTTTAAAGATATTCGAATTCAATTAGATCATTACAACGAACACCACCCCATTCATACATTTCAAAAGTGTTCGATCGAATCAAACGCCAACTTATCTAACAGAAGTATCATCCACCATCAAACTAAACTGCATTAATAGGTAAACTACCAGATTTTGATTACAATACAACTATCATTTTAACCAGCTAATATAAAGTTAAGATACAAGAAGTACAAAAGCAAATGATACAAGAAAATGATTGCAGTTCATCGTTCTGCTTTAGTGTTTGGTTTGTGGACTTTTATTGATAGCTGTATCCATATCACGTGTTGACTTACTGAGCAGTAGAAATAACATCAGTAATGGTGTTGAAAGTTCTCCGCTTCTTCATAAGATTCTTGGCGAAGTCAAGAGCCCTTCGTTCGCAATCTGCTCGTTTCGCAGGATCAGTGATAGACTCAAAATCCTCAACATGAGCCACCCCAACAATCCGCCTGTGATCAAGATTCCAAAGTGAAGGGTGATATATAAAAACAAAATTTTAAATAAAGTTAAACCCTCTACTGTCTGTTGCAGTCCTAATTTCGATTTGAATATCCAAAAGTTAGCAACTGCTTTTATAACTTCGTGTGTAAGGTTTATGCATATTCACCTTTGCAAGAAAACTTTCATCATCATAAAAGACAATAAGTACAATAATAATTCAGAAAGAACCAGTGTTCAAATTATAAAAGAATAAAAAAGAACTATAAGTCTGTAAAATATAAGTTTGACATTCCAACACTTGAAGAACAATCAAGCCATTTATTGAATGTGGAAGGTAGAATTAAGCTCTTAGGGTTGTGAACAAAATAATAATACTTAAAAAAAATTGAAATTGCACCTCATTCAATGAAACAAATTTACCATTGACCATTGTGGTCATAGTATCATACAGTTTGGATCAATTCAAGAACCAAATGATATCAGGTCCCATTGACGAATTGAAATACTGTCCAAACCACCGTATGGAAATATGTTCACGTCTCAATATGCAATAAACAAATTTGTTTGACCAGGTATTCCTAAATAACACTATTTGCCATTTTTATGTAGTTCTGTGTAGACTTAACTGATCCAAATCTTAGTCAAACAATATCCTTAAACTACATCCTCATCAAATATAACAGTTTCGTTGGACGGAAGAAAAATAAATTACCTTATCATTTTGGCTGCTGCAAATCCAAGGGAATCATGAAACAGATCAATCATGTATTTCTGTTTAACAAGCTCCCAGAGTTCTAAATCATTATAGATTTCATGAAGGTATGCCTCACCAGGCCCCTCCTTGTGTATATCCCAAAGAGATGTAAATTTTTTGTAAAACAGATTCCAAGTGTCAGCTACTGTATCAATTATCCATACTTTATATGCCTGCATTCACAATAATTGCTTTGAACCCAAAATCTCATACAAAATGGTGCACCATAAATAATAACTTGACATACTTTCCGGTTATTTCCCTGCTCTGCATGCCCATCCTGCGCAAAATAAGCCAAAAACAAGTTTCCAATAAAGGCACCGACATCAAATCCCATTGGCCCATAGAAAGCAAATTCTGGATCAATGACTTGAGTTGATTCATGAGTAACCATGACTGAACCAGTATGGAGATCACCATGTATTAGAGCTTGTGTTCTTTCACAGAACCTGTAAAGTAGGCCTCGATTATTCAATACTATTTTTTGGTAACCATGAGGTACCCATTAACAAAAACTCACCATAACCCACCAATACCCTACTAACCAATAGGATTAAGTAAAGTGCCACTTACTTCAAGGGGGTTAAGTCAGATAAAATATTGGGAGTGGATTCGAACCTAAGACCTCTACTAGAGAGACTCAAAAACACTTATCACTACATAGTCCCTTGAAGGTTGATTATTCAAGTCTATACATCAAATACAATTGGGATATCTAATATAACATCAAAAAATTATAAAAAAGTTGTAGGTGATCAGGTATGTACTTAGACTTCAGCTCAGCAACTTCAAGCTTCAATACTTTGTCATTCCGAACTGCCTCACCATCACTGTCAAGATAAGGTGAAGTCCAACGATTAAATTCAGAAACCTTGTAAGGATCCGAAAAAACCACTTGTTCAGTCAGCCTGCATAACTCCACATTCGCACAAAACTCAGCCACTGCACATTTAACATTTTCAGGTAAACAAACGATCCATACACATCAAAACACACAAAAAGAACAACTCAAAACCTTAAAACACACAGATAAAATCTCAAATCCACCTGCACTTTTGTGTTGTGTGGTTGTAAGATACAAAAGAGACGTGTAAAACAGCGTGTTAGCCATAAACTCCGTCATATGTTCCGCTAACAACGGATACTCAACTCCAGCAATCAACCCTTTTCTCAAGATTATATGCGGGGGCTCGATATACCTCATACCGATCACCGACATCGTTCGATCAAAGTGATAAACTTCCGGAACATGTTTTGGGGACAAACCATGCTGCCGTTTAAGAGCAGTGGCTTCAAAATACGATCTTTCCTTCGTCATTGGCCATGATTCACCAATACAACGAACATACGGTATAGCCTACCCAATCAAAACAGTCAAACACCTCAAAAAACCATTACATTACACAAATTATGTACAATTTCAATGAACTGATCGATATAAACTTATAAAGTATAAACCCTAGTTTATTCAATATGTTAATTGGGGATTATAGATAGATCAAAACTCAAAAGTGCTTACTATATAGTATTATTGTAAGTAGTGTTGGCAACTTAATTAGGGGAAAAACCTGTTTGATGACGATTGAAGCAGAGGGGGAGGTGACGATGAAGACGAAATTGAGATTGCCGTCACCGACTTCTTTGATTGTGAGGTTTTTAAGATCGTTGTCGAGCTTTGAGGCCAACGATGGTGTGGCTTTAATGTATTCGATTAGGGATTTCTCGTTGAGTACGCGGAAACCCTCCGTCGTCATCGGTGGCGACTGGTGTGGCGGCGGTTGTTGTGGTGGTGGAAGAGAAATGAGGGTTGAAAAGTGAAGAATGAAGATTCCTGTGGGGTTTTAGAGTTTACTTTTGACTCGATTTTGTTTGAGAAAAAGGTGTGAATCGTGTTGGAAGTGAACACAGAAGTTATCTGATTCTAGTCATGCGAAAGACACTACAATAACATTATTATTATTAGGATAAACTGGTATTAAGTCCTTGCGTTACGACGGGAGCATACAACCGTATCAAGTAACATTAATGTCATGTCACCATCAGGAATCACTAACACTGAAAAAATTCGTATTGAAAAAGAAATAAATATGAAAAAAACACAGGAAAAAGTCGAACGGAAAGTAGACGTAAAAACGATAAAGCATGCACGTGAAACATAAAACATCAAAAATAATAACTATATCAATCTAGGACCCACACGTTGTCACGGGGCCGTTAAACGGGTGGAAATATACGTAACAACGTTGAACAACACATGAACGATACGACATGTAACTTTTAAAATTTAGACTGAAATGTAAAACGGAAAAATTATAAGAGATGAAAAGTAAATGAGAACAAAGTTAAAAGGAAAAAATTATAAAAGTTAAACTGTAAAACATATAAAAGTATTGAGTTGAAAAAAAAATTAAAATTTATATAGTTGTATTATATGCAAAAAAAAAATTATACATACAACTTGATAATTAGAATATATATGTATAATAATAATACATTTGAACCTCTGTTGTGTACGGATACATTATAAGCTTTTTGGTTGTGTAATTGGGTTGGATCTTACTGGGCCAGAATGAATTGAACTGAACTAACGATGGGCTTTGGAATTTTTACGAGCCTGAATTTCACGATGAAAGCATAACAGAGGACAGAATGTTGGAGTAGGGTTGTGCATGGTCGGTTTGGTTCGGTTTTGGCCTAAAACCGAAACCAAAAACCGATATTTCGGTTTCTAGGTTTTGAAAAACCGTTCGGATTCGGTTTTTTCGGTTTTAACTTCGGTTTTGGTTTTTTTCGGTTTTACCATTTGTGCTTCAAGTTTTAGAAAAAAATATTTTAAAGTAATGATTTTAAGCTAAAAACTTTGGTCTTACATTATTTTGTTGATCTCTAAATATAATCTATATAGTTTTATAATTTAGTTGACATTAAAATTAAATGCAATTCATCAAATATAAGAATAATATATTCAATAAAACCTTTTAATCTATCAATTCAAATAAAAAAATAAAAATTATTCTTGAAACCTAATTATTTAATCTCTTTTAGATAACACAAGTTAAATAAGTAACTAATAGCCTAATAAATTTTATAAGTATATGATTACACCTCTAAATTTACAAGTTTGATTATATGGTTTCGGTTCGGTTTTTTCGGGTTTTGTTACAAGCAAAACCAAAACCGAACCAAAAAATTCGGTTTTTAAAAAAGGGAAAATGTCACAAAATAGTAACAAAGTTTCAAAAATGTTCTAATTTAATCACTCATGCATATTTTTCTCAAATTGGATCACTAAACGATCAAATCGAGTCATTACCAAATTTTATTATGACAAGAAAGTAATAATGGAAAAGACGTGGTAGTCAGAATTTTCAATATATAAAATTATACTAAAAAATAAAAAACATGTTAATTATGAAAAAAATAAAAAAAGTGCTTAAAATTTACGTCAACAATCCATATCAGCATCAAAAGATATAAAAAATATATTTCTAACTGAATCCAAAAGTATAACATGCTAAAAAATATGTTATGACTTTTAATTTATATAAAATATAAAATCTGAGTGATCTAATTGGAACACTTTTAAAACTTGAGTTATCTAATTGAAACACTTTTGAAAGGTGGTTACTATTTTACAAAGTTACCCATTTAAAAAATCATCAAACCAAACCGTCGGTTTTCTAGCGGTTTCGGTTTTATCGGTTCGGTTGTGTCGGTTAT
>BJCM01064963.1:0-15127 GCA_018326385.1 Flaveria bidentis | reverse complement strand
ACCAATGATGGATTTATCGTATTTTAGATGAAAATTGAAATGGGAAAAATAGGTTTAATCTAATTACAAATTATTTTTTACCATTCTGCAGATATTAAAAACAAACAGTTTTTTTCTTGTAGACTGCAGACGTTTGGTCCATCTCTTCTGCTGCAGATGTCTGCAGATGTGGTCTGCAGACTGCAGACGTTTTCCTGCATAAAAAACAAACAACACCTAAGTGTTGAATCATTAAATGTCAAAGACAAATTTTGACCAATTCAAGTAAAAGATATTAACCATTCAGCATCAGACATCTTAACAATTCAACATTAATATAATGTTTGACCATTCAAAGGCAAAAATCTAAACTATTCAGACATTTTGCTCGCTAAACAAACAGTCTTAAAATTAAGCGTTGAACAATTCAAATATCTGAACCATTAAAAGCCTGATTCAGATTCTGTTAAACAACCCCTTAATAACAAAATTTATGGTCTATATAACCCAAACCAACATTACATGATTTAAACTTTTTTATAATACAAAATAATTTAGTACTATGTAATAATCTTCTTTCATTCATAGTGATCTTCTTTCATTCATAGTCATGGATACAATTTGTAAAAAAAGATGATTAATCATTTTTACGAGTTGTATGTCCCTTCAATGTTTCGAGTTTTCTTTAATTCCAAAAATACGTTCATTTCATAAGTTACATTCAAGCAAACAATTCAATTATTTGTCAATTCCTCTAGCTGCATCTTTATTTGTATTTACAACTCATTTCACACCTCGAGAATTTTGCTTTTAGACTAAATAAGACTTGTAAAACTAACTACATTCTTTTCGCTATTCCAATACACACTTACCTTATACCACAAAGTAAATAGGTTTACTTTTTAAGTCGGGCTTCAAGACCGATATACACCTATGATACTTTTAAAGTAAATGAGACATGAGTTTAAAGCAATACTTTATATATTAATTTATTAGTGGAGTATTCCTTCTTAAAATAATTATAACGTTATTACAGCATGCATCATTTATAAATCTAAATTTACAATATTTTTATGTTGTGTCACAAGTATATTAAAGTAAACATGAATATATATACATATATATATATATATATATATATATATATATATAAAAGTAAGCACGAATCCTGACAATGAATCTACAAGCAACGTCTTCTCATATTACGATCATGTTACGTAAGTGGTTATAACTATGGTGAAAAGTTTGTTATGTAAGTGGTTGCTCTTCATACAAGAAATGTGATTAAATTGTTAGCGATTCAGATTGGTGAGAATTCTGTGTTTTTAGATCCGTGACACGAATGAGCATACGTGGGTTGTGCATCCCGAGTGGGTTTGCTTACCGGGGCCCTACGTCTACAATATCTATAGATACTAATAAAAGAAAGTTTATTTTTTCATTTGTCATCTTCTTAAATCATTTTTGACACTTGTCATTTTTCTAAACATCCTTATTTTATTTTTCCTTAAAAATCTTAAAAATAGTATTAAAGTAATTTAAACACTCAAACAATTTCTATATCTTCATAAAAATTAATTTGGTCAATTGATATATTTTTCTCTCTCATCTATATTTTTTTAAATCAAACTATATTTTTTAAAATATTTTTTGTTAAGAAAATTAAAATTCATATATTTTCTAAAACATTGAACATGTTGAAAAAAATATTTTAAATCGGTTCTTTTTAAAATAATTATAAAAAATATGGAATTTTTTAAAAGTATTTTTTATTAAAACAACCTAAATAATTAAAACAAATATTATTTTATAAGAAAAATCTTAAAACAAATATTTAAAAATAAAACTATTTAGATAAGAGAGTTAAAAGTAATATAATTGTTTTATCTCTTGAACAAATACGTATATATAATTTTATACATATCTTAAGTTAAAATATCGTTGTATAACTTTTTGTGTTTATTACTAACTATCATCCGTTTAATAAATAAGTTTCTAGACTATCTATTTATCTATATATCTATATATCTATCAATTTATAATTATTTATTGTTTATTTACTTGAAATAACTATTCATATATAATTATAACCGTAGTTTATATTCAAACTTGGTTTTATAATTCATAAATTTTTATTACTAATTATTTATTATTTTATTTATTCAACCTAGTATTACTATATAACAAAAGCTTAACTATTTTAATTCTTTTAGTTATCGAGTAACTTCAGATATCCATTAGTGTTTCTCAAAGGACTCATTTATCTAAATGTGATTTATTAATCGTTCGGTATTTCCACTTTCAATAAAGCAAAAGCTTTAAAAAATAACCATGTAAATTAGTTTGAGACTTGAGTTCATAGCCTTTCGGTGGCCCCATTCCCCTATTTTGGACCAAACCTAAAGTAGGTATGTTTAGTTGTTTTTCTTATTTAACTAATCCATACTTTTATTTCACATGTAAAGACAAACAAAAGAGTGATTATGGATATCTAATACTTAATATGATTAAAAATAAAGATAGGACCTACCAATAAAAAACTAAAAATAAGACAAATGGTGTAACCTAAAAACTGATTAACCATGAATATTATTTGTTTGAGGTAATTAAACTCGTTTAGAGATGAAATATTATATTTTATGTCATATTTCAGCATTGAAAATTTTAAAACTCATATTATTCTTTTTGTTAAAATTTTTAGCGTTGATGTCTTAATGTATTATAAAGTTGTCCGATCTTATTTATGTAAAATCTATTTAATATTAATAACTATGTTATAAAGAGAAACTTAAAAACATTAAGAACATGTACATGTGTAGTGGTGGGTGGTAATAACATCGGTGGTTGATGGGAGTAATATTGATGATGGTGGTGATCAATGATGTTGGGTTACGATGATTAACATAGTAAATAGCGAGGTTACCAACAGATGCGGGTGGTGGTGGCTACGAACGAATAAGGAGCGATGTCAATGATGGTCTGGTGGCTATTGGCATTCACTAATGGGGTTGGTAGTGGGACAATGCGAAACTAAGGGAGGTTAGGAGAGTCTATTGACCTTCTGGTTATCATTAATTCGTCAACTTTTATGCATGAAAATTTAGGTATTTATTTTATTAAAAAAATGTATTTAACCCTTTAATTATATTCGATAGAATAGAAAATCTTATGACATTCTACTAAAAAGTTTTGATTTCAACACAGATACCGACTATTGCAATAGTCTGTGAAATTTATAGTAGACTACTAAAGTGGGTGGTGATATTTGGAACCAAAATTGAAAGAATTTTGCAAAAGTATTAAGCAAGTTTATAAATAAAAAGTTTGAGAGTAATTTTGTTATGCTTGTAAAGTGTAGTTACAAAATATACTACTAACATCTTTCATTCTACCTATATATTCCCCCTAAAAATATCTATAATGCACATGTTTTTTGGTTTTCATATTTTCTCAAATCATTTTATTTTCCTTGAAAACATCACTAGTTTCTGCAACCGAGCCCACATAAACATTTTGATTTTGCAAATATATAATATTAATTTAATATTGTTATAAAGTGTTCCGGTTTCTACGCGACGTGTAAATTTTATTTGTATATTTCTCAAAAGGGCACATTTATTAGAAAAAACAACAATTTTAAGGTAAATTATATTTGTATATTCCTCGAAAGGGCAGATTTATTAGAAAAAAAAAACTATTTTAAGCAGAGTGACGAGTAATGTATTTTTACATAGTGTTTATAAACTAACATAAGTCGAAAAGAGAGTGAGGTAAACGGTACACCACACTTAAACCAAAGATATTAATATTTATATAAATCTTTGTTTAAAATTAAGTTTGTAATGATCTATCTGTATGTATACACGTTCAATGTTATTTCTTCATATGCTTATGAAAGAAATGAATTTATTAAATAACTAAAATACAATAATAATATTAACCATCAAATATTCTCGTTAAAATACTTTTAGAAAAACAACAATTCATAAATACATCCACAATTTTTAAAAAAGATTGACTAAATGTACCTTCAATAACTCAACGTACAACGTACCCCCTTCTAGTTCACATGAGCACATCGAGATATGCTATACGTCCATATCAAATCTAGCATACTTCCACATTCAACCTCTTAACCTCCTATACACCTTTGTATACACCCGTATTCAAGTTAAAAAAAATAAAATTACCAACATAAGAAATAACAGTCAACAGACCATAGCAGGGGCGGATCTATTTTTTTGTCCGTAGTGTTAAATTTTAGTTCGAATGTGTAAATTTTTTATCCGGCAGTGTAAATTTTTATATAAATATCGAGTTCGCTACCCCCCTAAAAAAATTAATTTCGTCCCTATCCTTCTTACGAAATAATTCAAGCTCCACTACTAGACCATAGATACATTTAACACAACTCATTCACACGGGATATTGAATCTTTTCTAAATATAAAATTGCTTGAAATCAAATTACCTTATATCATCATCTTCTTTATCATGCCTATAAATCATGTCTTCCCATCTTCTCCCCCAAATTTTACATTCAAAAACCTCCACCATGGCTGTTGATGTTTATGCTACCTCTGAAGCTTCCATAAGCCCCAGAATCTCATTCTCTCACGATCTCAACACCCCATCATCCGAAATCAACTCCATCTTCTCCGATTCAATCGCCCCCATCAGATCAGATCAACTCCTGTTATCACCCACCTTCGATTTCAACTTCCGCACCACTTCAAACCTCACCCCTGCAGATGAACTTTTCTCCAATGGCAAAATCCTACCAACCCAGATCAAAAACCCCCAAATTACCCACACCCCACATCCCAAATCGCACCCCAAAGCCCCCAATTCACACCCACAAAAGAAGCGACTCAAAGAGCTGATCGAAGATCGAGATCCGGATCAAGAACACGAGAAATCGCCATTACGATCGTTCTGGCAGTTCCGACGAAGTGCGAGTATGAATTGTGCGGATAACATCAAGGGGCCAAAAGGGTTGCTGAGATCGTTGTCGATCAAAAGCTTGTCACGAAGCAATTCAACCGGATCCGCGTTGAATCCGAAGCGGAATTCGGGTCAGAAGGTGGTTGAGAAATCGAAGGATCCGATGCTCTTGCGAAGGTGTTCGAGCTTGAATCAACCTCCATCATCTTCCTATTCATCTTCATCATCATCATCCTCTTCATCTCATGTGTATTATAGTTATCAGAATTCGAGTAATTCGAAGAGTTGCAAAGGGGGAGTAAGGATTATTCCGATTTTGAATATTCCACCTGCGTATAATATTTCCAAGGGGACGATTAATTTTTTTGGGTTTGGGTCTATTTTTTGTAATGGTAAAGTTAAAAAGAAAACCAAATCATAAGTGAATATTTGTGTTTTGTTTGTTCTTTGATGTAATTTGCTCGGTTTAATTATTGTAAATATGGTTTAATTTTGTAAATATTAGGTTATACTAGTTAAGAAGGTAAAATGGATTGAGTACGATTAAAAGCATTCTAAGTAGGTTGCTTATGTATATTTGTGTGTGTGTTTTTAATATTGTGTGAAATGATTGTAAATTGTTAAGAGAGAAAAAGAATATTATTGTTTATTTATATATTTGGTGAGATATTGTTATTTATATTAATCTTTTAATATTTTTGAAAGGAGGATAGAAAAATAATAATAAATATATAAAAAATTATTATTTAATTGAATAGAGAAAAAAGTAATTTTTAGTTTAGTTATATTGTTAAGAATAAAAAAACTGATATAAACACTCTTATTTAAGTCGGTCTTTGGGTCGTGTTTTGATAAATTTACAAGAACTTGCAATATTTGAAATGTTATAATCTAACAGAATTTGGATTAATGCTATTGAACTTTTATTATATTAAAACAATAAAACATGACAAGAATAATAATGAAACCTAACCATAAGATTAAGGATTTATACTATTAAACTTTAATTTAAAGCTTGGAAATTATTGTGGCAGAACCTAACCAAAAGCTTAGGTAATAATTCTTAATTATAGTTTACAGAATGATTTATATATAATAATCATTTGTAGATAATATAAAGTAGTTTTCAAGTGTTTGGTAACTGCTAGCATTATTACTTCTTTTTTAATGAGTTGTGAAATATTTGGTCAATTTTAAAACCTTTTAGAAGTAGTTATAAAACTTTACTATATATTGTTACATGATATATCTAGTCGTTTTTAGAAACATAATATACCTACAATACAAATATACCTCTATACGTTACAATTATTATAATATTTTCAATTTATCTACTCTTTTACAATACAATACAATCCTAATTACATTAAAACTGTTATGGTGGTTAAAAATGGTGGGAGTAGATTTGTAATTGTGGTACAAAAATGATTAAATGTGCACGAGAATGTCTAAGGGTTGGGGAACATAAAAACAAAGCATCCTTCTTTCATGCGTTCTCTTCTTCATCTCTTTTTCTTTTTTACTCTTGCTTTTAAATTTCTAAAAAACAAACTTACTTAATTGATAAATAATACACAATTACATGTTGTAATTCACAATATTCACATTACTTTTAAAAAAATGATGGGTTTATTAAAAAAATTGAATAAATACAAGGGAATTTCAATTTTCAAGTTACTTTCAACCAAACCTCATTGCATCTATTCATTATCGGGTGGCCTTTAATACTTTTTATATTGAACAATTTTCTTCCTTTTTCCCTTTCTTTCTTTTTGTCTTTTTCTGCCATTCAAGATAATTTAAACATATTTTTTGTTTTTAATAATTTAATTTTGGCTGTTCTATTTTTTTTCATTTGTAATAATGTGAAGCTAATTATTGAAGTGTTCAATAACAAGATTGGATCTAAAGTTTATTTCATTTTTATAATTTTTCAATAATTGTAGTAGCATATGTATCAAACTATTTTCCTTAAAATATATACAATACCAGAGTACATATGTTAATTTAAAGTTGCTATTCAAGGAAAAAAGTTATACTCGCATATTTGAATTCGACATTACTAACAATATAACATATATAAAGCAACCGAAGACTATTGTTAATATTGTCTAGTACAATTACATATGAGTTTGAAGCGAAGTGGAATTTATTGCCAAAATATATTATAAAATATAAAAAAATCAGGGAATATATAATCGATAGTCAATATTGGTTTACTCAATAAACATAACTAAATTTGTGGTCACCTTCTAATCCGCATAAAATCTTGTACTTTTGTAAACATATTTATTTATTTCTGTCGTTAATTGATTAAAATACGAAGAAGATGTGTATCAAAATTTGGTGATCAATAGTCAAATTCTTTGTCGTCGTTATTTGTTTATAATTTATGAAAAGAAACTAACCATGAGTAGTTGTTTAGCATGGAGTTGTCCTTTTGCTGCAATTGTTTAGAGCGAGTGCGTTGTAATTGTGCTTCACAACAGGTTTAATTATAAAGGTTAGTGTAGTTATATGAAATTAAAATAAATAAATAAAAGACATGTGAAATGTAAATTAATTTGCATATTATTCACATGGTTTTTAGTTAGAATTGAATTTATGAAATTTAAATATATTTCGATTTTGACCCCAATCTATCATATGGATACATGAAAAGTTATGAATTAAGCTATTCAAATTAGTTTGATGTTTGGTTCCAAGTCTTTTAGATGTTTTATCTATTTTTAGAAAAAAATCTATGACTCTTTTAACTGATAATAATCCTAATACCAAATTGATTTATGTTTGATGTTAATTGTGTGTAAGCAACTAAAGAAAAGATACGTTGAACCCAACCTTAACACATACAATCATGAGATTTATTCTTGACCGTTTAACCCATCTAGAACTCTATGTGAACCATCACGTGATCAATCAAAGGTTTTCGTAAAGCACATTATAATCCATCATGGTCTTTTGATAGAGATATAAGAGCATCACCAATAGAAAGTTTTAAAAACAACTAAAAACATATCTAGTAAGATGATACGTCAGAAAAACACATATTTTTTAAAATATTCAAAAATTACTACAATAAGAAACTTAAAAACATTGTGATATCATCACTGACTTTATTTTGAACCACTCATTTTACATGGGCCCACATCTATCCATTTTTTTATGTTCTTGGGGAAGAATAATTGCATAAAAAACATCCCCATCCAATGATAACAAACCCAATAGAAGTCCACGTGACTGTTTTTAACTCTAAGAATGGAAGAGAAATGTACAACGAACAACAAGAAAATGTACATTATAAAGGGGGTTTCATGTGACAGCGAGTCACATATCACAATATGGTTAATATGCATGCTAAAACGACATAGCTGGTCGAACCCGGCCCAATGACCGTTTCCGTAACAACTCAGGACCTGAAGCCTAACTAGTGTATTTGACAAGTATACTACTATAGTACTATTGCTATTGTTTCAAAATGATTTTAAAGTTATAAAACCTCATGGGCTTTTAAAATCGTTTAAACCTAGCATTGGGCCTGGTTGGACATACTGTTTTTAAACCCAATTTGATGTTCATATAAATAAAAAATGCAAGAATAATTAAAAAACAACCATACAAATTATAAGAGAAAATAGCAATCACATCGTCAACATGCATTGTTAATGTTATAACATTAACATCCGACATAAAGATGCAGTAAAGTTTAATGATTTAAAAAGGGTTAAGTTGGGACAAAACCATGCATCATACACCACCCTGTTTAATATTACTTGGTTTTAAAAAATGGCCATTATAGATTTGCTTATAGCAACTAAAATGAATGCTGTAGAGAATCATCATACACATTTAAAAACAATGCTTACTGCATATCAAGAAATCATAGTCAATGGTAAAAAGCATGCCAAAAGTCTACAAGATCCATATTTTACTGTATAGTACGAGTGCTGACATGATTCGTATACATACCATGCACATACCTGCTAATACCAATATCAATAACAACACACGAAAACAAATTTATGTAACTGAAATCTACCTACCTGATACTCATTATAAAAGTATAAAACATAATTATATGATCAAACACACCAGAGTTAATCATGCTCAAACATTGATAATCTTGCTTAAACTAGTACTGACCTATGAAGAAAGCAAACATGCAACAAAGCATGATAATTTAGAAATAGTTAAGCTGTGATAAAACCATGCATTGTGTTTCACCATAGGCACCAGCAAACATACTTGCATGATATTTGGGGATTGTTTATTGTGACTGCTGCAAGATTCCATTATTGCAATATATATATACACCACCCTGTTTATTACTTGTGTTCTACTTAACTTTTCAAATTGGACAATCAAAATTTGATTGTAGCACAAGGCCCTCATAAAAAAACTAAAATATGCAGAATAACTAAGTGAATGCTATAGAGAATATTCACTGATTCACACACAATAAAAGATAATGCTTACTGCAAATCAAGAAATTATAGTAAACTGAATTGCCATTAAAACTAGATCAAAAAGTATGCCAAAGTTCAAAATCATGTTTCCAAAAGATCCATATTCTACTGTTAAGTACGAGTGCTGACATTATTTATATCTATAGTTCTATACCATCCACATACCTGCTGCAAATGCAATAGCAATAGCAATAGCGATGACAACAACAATACACGAAACCACATTTATCGAACGGAAATATACCTGACTGTTACTCACAACTTCGCTGTTGTTTCCACCTTTCTTTAAATCGTTATCAACTGTTTCTTCATAGTGTTCAGGTTTTTCAATCTTCAGATCCCTCACGTTCTCCAATCCCTCTTCTCGACTCTTCATCCGACCATAGTTCTCAACAAGTTCTTTGCAAAGAGGGTAAGTTTGATCCCACTCTTCTTCAATCTGTTTCAAATCAAAGTCTTGGACAAATTCTTGTTTTCTAAGAAAGGCGTCTTGCCTTTTCTGTAACCTCTTCAAACGCGATCCCATAGCAGTTTGATATCTTGAAACAATCTCAAGAATTTTAGACTCTTCAACTTTGAAAGCAATGGCACATTTTCTAATTCCACAATTGACTACCATTAACATCAGGATGTGTAGCTTCTCAGCAGGATCACTTACTTTTAGACTCTGAATCCACTCAACTGTCATCTCCATGTTTGATTGCTACAATCAGATTCAATCCAATTGTGAATTATCAACACATTCATTCAACTGAATTACACATATAGCAATTATCAATAGGTATTTGAGATTAACCGTTTATGATTTTGATAATCTAAATTCAGTTTCAAATTAGGTTAGCAATGATTGATTACAATATCTAGACATTCATTCGACTGAATTACACGTGTAGCAATTATCAATAGGTGTTTGAGATTAACTGTTAATGATTTTCTAAATTCAGTTTCAAATTAGGTTAGCAATGATTGATTACAATATCTAGACATTCATTCAACTGAATTACACGTGTAGCAATTATCAATCGGTGTTTCAGATTACTGTTTATGATGTTGATCATCTAAATTCAGTTTTAAGGCAGGTTAGAAATGATTGATTGCAATATCAAGAGTACATTCATTCAACTGAATCACACATATAAATTTAGTTTGATGATTAATCATCTAAATTTAGTTTCAAAGCAGGTTGGCAATGATCGATCTCAATATCAAGACATTCATTCAACTGAATTACACATATAGCAGTTATCATTAGGTGTTTGAGATTAACTGCTTATCATTTCGACCATCAAAATTCAGTTTCAAAGCATGTTACACTGAGTGATTTCAAATCGCAGAAACAGCAATCGCAAACAAGTTATGATTATCCAATTCAGAGATCTTTGAACCTTAAACGCTCTAATAGAAGTTGTTGGTGGTAGTGGTAATCGGGACCTTTGTCACAAGATAATCTGCTTGATAGACATGTGCCATTGAACACAGTTCAAAACCATAAGCATCCACTATTTTCACCACCTTCGATTCATTCTCAAACGTATAGTTACCCATCGTTTGTTTTGGAAAAACTTATCGATAATTGTTATGATATATATCTACTTTAAATATCTACTTTAAATATCTATGGAATCGTAGTCTAGAGCCAAATGAAACCGATTCCATACGAGCCAGTCTGTCAGTTGCAGCTAATAGATCTTGGTCGTTGTATCAGCTCGATGTCAAAATCCTTTTTTGGCCAGGAAAGATTGCATTGCTTTGGGGCCAGGAAGCGAAGGTTAGTAATTTTCTATCGGGACTGATAGGGACGCATTGATATATGAGCTTACTTTTGTGGATGTGTCAACCTAGAGCTCTGAGATTTTGTACTAAAGTAATGGAAATGATCCGATGCACCTGTGACTATTTAGTGATCCAAATAGTTGTTCGAAGAGGGTTTTCATTGGTAACCATGCATAAGCATAATTGTCTCCTTAAGACCCATTGTAGCTCACAAAGACTCAAATATTGTAAACTATGCATAATATGACTTGTTATGTCTCATTAATGAATGAATGTCATAATATGGCCAAGTAGGTTAGTCTGGGTTAAAAGTGGTCAATTGTGCTTTGGTTGTTTAGATTGTAATGGGCAGTTTAAGTAAGCATATATCGGAACAACACTAGATATGCATTTTATACATGCATCATTAGTAATAGCATTTGCCACCAAGATTGATTAATGTTCTAACAACAATTCCTAACTGGATTGGGCTTATGTATAATTTATGTACAATTTATCAAATATGGTTTTATATATAAGTCATCTAACTGTTTTCTTTCATATATATTGGGCTGCATATGTGATCGAGAACCATGGAATGTTATTGGATTAAACTTGTACCAGTTGTTGATGTGGATTGGGCTTATCTGTATGGGCTTATGATAACAAGAATTAAAACTGATGGATCATTCTCTAATGGGCTTGTATCGAGTGGGCTGCTGCCCTAGATTGCTAAGAATATATACACAAATAAAGTTCAAGAACCTATAACACATTTCAGAAGCAACATCATCATCATTATCGATCTTCGTCTTCTTCATTTGGTCATCATAACGGAGTAGTCGTTTTCATTTTTATCATCGACCACACACAAGAAATGCTTCTTATTTTGTTCTCATTTTCCTTCTGAACGAAGTTCTGTTCATCAATCTTGGTCTTCATTCTTATGAGAGTTTTTCTAGGGTTTTCATCTTTATGGTATCAGTTCCGTTTTGTAATGTTTAATCTACCATTGTAAGTTTGATTTTTGTTTGTCTTTGATTCTCCATTATATTGTTAAGATTCTGAGTTTGGATGATTCATTAAATTGGGAATAAGAGTGTTTCTTTTGAGTTTTCTGACATGTTCTAACAACAATTCCTAGATTTTGTCACCATGGTTGACAATCTTACTCAAACACAACCTAAAATTGTGACTTCTTGAGACCCGTTTCAAGATCCAACTCAAAATTACAATAAAACTTTGAACTCAATACTATCCTTGATGCCAGCACTTGACATGTTTGATCATCATACCAAAAATGTCAAAACATAACATAAAAAGCAAGAATTGTCTGAATACGAACAAGAGGACCAGTAAAGGTTATGTAATCATGGATATAAAAAATCTCATCTCATACTTGAATATTCTTTCACCATGACTGAATTCAATTGTAATATTAACAACAATTCTTAGATTTTGTCACTTCTCTTTTTCTTTCTTTCTTTTCTTATTATCAACTTTTTGTTCATTGTAGTTGACATGTATAACTTCATTATGAAGAGATTATATTTGATCCCATTCTTCTTTTGTCTCAAATCATTTTCTTGTATAAATTATCGTTTCAAAAAACGTTTCTTGCATCTCTTTCAACCTTTCAAAATATTTTATTAGAAATATAACCACCATTTCTAAATATATGTAACACCCTATTTTTATAATGTCGTCTTAGTTAAAAGTTAACCGAACAAAATTACTTGAACTAAAAAGTATTAAAGATGGAAATCATCAAATGATAAAATGTGCATGAGAAATAGGAGGGACCAATTGTGACGAAACCCAAAATCTACCACCACACTAGGGTAGGATGTGTAACTGGCCTCTTCCATTTTGATCATAAACAATGAAAGAAGAAAAGAACAAAATTAGCAATGATCTATATGTTGATTGAGGGTGATGTTTATGGTTATTTGGAAATGAAAATGCAACAAATTAATAATTATATCTATATAATTTTTAATCGGTGAACGCGTTGGAAATTAGTAGCTAAATGTCATGACTACCAAAGTTCAGGTTGCAATATCCCAACTTTTAGCGATTAGGGACGTTTTTGAAGCAAAGAAGGCTGTCTAGAAGACTGCAAAATAACCCACACAATTTGGAGCAACATGGTAGTGCTGAAAGGCTTTAATGGCTGTTGTAAAGAACTATCTAGAGCAATCTTGAATGATCACAAAAGTCTCTAGAAAATCATATAAAATTCTGATCTTGGACAAACTAGAGAATTCCATGTGGTCTTAGATATTATGTATAGAAAAATCTAAATATAGAAAAATCTAGATATAAAAGAATCTAAATGTAAGTAGTATAAATTGGATGGTGGCGTATCATTTGCAACCACCCAAGTTCTTTGTACCTTAAACCCTTGTACATGTGTTTCCCGTAATGCAAGCATTTTACTTGTGTTGTAATCACACATCACAATTAAGCATCTCACTTGCGTACTACGAATCTAACGTTCCTTTACAAGACTTCCATTGCAAAACCTATCCATACGAGACCAAGAAGGCTGGCTTGAAACCAATCTAATGTCGCATGACAACCGAAGAATTCATCCCGTGACCTAAAACTATTAGTAATTGTTTGGGAAGTTCATATGTTTTAATGATTTGGTGATGAATCATCGACAACTCATTATGTTGTAAGTATTTACACAAAACAAATGATACTCTATCCGATTTTTATCACACCAGAAATTAACATGGTTTTATATAAGAAACACCTTAGTATAGGATGGGTGATGATTAGTCAAACAAGATTTTAAGAATGGACATAATAATATGATAAGACACACACATTAGCAGAAGATTACAACGTAATAAACCATTGACGTAATCATTCAATTGAACATATGAGACACTCTAGGGATACACGATGTAATAGACATCAATGTGAGTTCCCATGTGCCCTTATTTTAATATGTTTTTAACTTTTGGGCTAAAATACATGTTGTACTAAGGTTGTAATTCTTCATGGAGTCGTTTAAATGTCGAAGTGATTATTAGATGCAATGACATATTTGGCATTAAAGTATTTGTGTTTTGTTATGGAGTGGAGATGCCATGGCTGATGAATACTGAGTTGATTATGCATATGACATCTAAGGTATGTGCATTCAACAAGTTTACTTTTAGTGATACTTCAGGAAAAAATGAATAATTTTATAATAGAGATGACAGAGGGTCAAAAAAAACTTATACAAAAAAAAAAAACAGAAATCAGTAACTTAAGTAACAACTGGTATCTTTAAATGAAGTACATAGATTATTACTGAATTTTAGGTTGGGAATACATTGATTTGTTCATATGTATTTGGTGTATACTTCAAGTAGAACACACATGAATGTTAGCCTCGTGATGAATCAACATGGTAAAATACATTATAATAAAAATTTTGTTAATAATCTCACATGTTCATATTTGTTATTTTTTTAGTTTTTAGTTGTTAAGAAAATAAAACATAGCTTTACATAATTTTATCCACCGTCTTTTCATAAACCAGTGATGTGAAAAGACTCGAAGAATAACAAATACTCATTAACGCAATAGAGGGTTTCGCAATAAATAGTGATGTTCATCAAGATTAGTATGCGGTAAAAAGACAAAAATGAAACAACAATGATGTCGACGAAATTCAAAGAGAAAGAGAACAATGTGACATCCGGTAAATTTCCGTTATCCAACTCCGTTAGTTCCGTTAAGATTTGCATACACGTGTCGTGAGCACACACTAGTTGTCGTTTAACGTTGGTGAATAATTAATAATGTTAAATAGGTGATAATCTAATTGTTAATGTGATTATGATGTTATGTTTATGTGGTTATATGTTTTTTATATTAATTAAGAAAGTTTATCGCGTAACGTGGAAACGTGTTTATTTATTCGTATGTCTTGTGTTTTTGTAGAGATAAAATATATAATGAAAATTATTATTTTATATCTTTATA
>BJCM01064962.1:0-23343 GCA_018326385.1 Flaveria bidentis | reverse complement strand
TTTGGGGATTTTTATTTTTAAGTACATTAAATAAAGAAATTTATCCCTTATATATTTTATTTAGAAAAATGAACTTAAGCCAATTGTAACAACTAATAAATTTATAATTTAAAATTAAAATATACACTTTAAAATGATCATGAAAAAATACACTCGGACCTATACTAATTTAGTATTTATTATTTGAAACCCATAGGATTAAACCAAGAACAACCTTTGTTAGAAAGATTTATTTAAAAGTTATTTAGTTATTTAAAAGTCATTTAGTTATTTAAATTTAATAATAAAAAAATTCAGAAATTCATTTGTTGGCCATAAAAATATTTAAAGTTTATAAGAACATTTTTTTATATTAATTAAAAAAAATTCATAATTTATTTGAGGCTAAAAGCCTTTAAAAAAATGCATGAGGGTCCCCGGGTTCGAACCCGGGACCTCATGTTCGGAGTACAAGCACTAAACCAATGAACCAAAGGCCTCAGCCGCGGAATAAGTTGGTTTTATATTCTTATAAACATAGTCCCATCAAATTCCCAAATCCAAGAACCCTAGAATTGATCTTAGATCAAATTGAGCATCAAATCGTTGTTGTGAATCAAAGTAACCATGTGGCTTTTACTCCCCACAAGATTTCGAGCATGTGTGTGTATTTAATTACCTGGTACTTTGTTTGATTTCGAAGTCATGACACGAAGAACAGTCGCAACCAACGTGGTGTTCTATGGTTGTTCAAATGCACGAGATAGTCAAATTAACTTCGTTTGGAGCTTTGGAAGATGTTCACGACCCTAAGCCCTCTATCAATTTTATTTTAATATGTTCGAATGATTGATTTCGATTGAGGTGCAGGTTGTGATGAAAGTGGGTGATCGAATTCGATGTTGGTGTTGGTTTCAGGAGAAATTGAGGGTTGTAATGATTTAGGAACAGATAGACGATCGTTTAGGTTAGTTTAATTAGATTATTATTAGGATTTAAGGGTCGAACGGTTATGAAGTTTAAAGGATTTTCGGTTATTCAATCATTTGAGGTTGTAACCGGTGTTTCAATGCGTTTAAAGCCCATAACGGTGTTCGAATCATGTTCACAAAACGATTGGAGCGATTTGGTGTCAAATTCGAATGGTTTTTGGAACTCGCCGGAGCGCGGCCGGCGGTGGCCGGTGACCGGCCGGAAAGTCGGGGGAAGAGGAAAAAGGAATAGGGTTGGTTTTGAAATATTACGATTTAGTCCCTGTAGTTTTGATTTTAACATTTTATGTTTAAACTTTAATATTTAAAGTTTCTAAATTGACAAAACAATCCCCTAACTTAATTAATTTAAGTTTTTAACTCTTACAAGTTTTATAAATCAGTATTATTAGGGTTATACCATTAATTAGTTATTAAAATTATTATTATTATTAATTTTGTTAAAATTGTTATTACTAGTATGATTATTATTGTTATGATCATTTTAATAGTTAAAATATTAACTTTCAAATTAAAGATCTAAGGGAAACAAACATGAATAACCCTCATAGTTACATTAATGACAACAATAACCCTTACAAAATTATAACAAAACTAACTTTTAATTAACCAAAATTACATGATGTTACACAGATGAAAAGATTGGAAAAAAGTTTTTTCAAAAAACAAACACCCTCTTAGATTTCTTAACTTTTACACATTAATCAAGAGCATGCTGATGCGACTACGTGCATATGTTTTATACTACAATTTTGTTTCTTTTATTTTTCCCATTCAGGTTTTGTACGATAAATTTAGACTTAAAAGTTAAAATATAATGTAATTTGAAAATTAGGTGTAATCTTACTGGTTTTAGATCTTGACCCTTACAAAAAAACTATTGATACATATTTTATAAACATTTAATTTATATAAACTATGAACATTAGCTCTTACAAATTAATACTAATAACAATTAGAAGTTGGTGTTTACAATACCTACCACGTGGTAGGTTTCTCCACGTGACGCAACATGATCTTTTTTGTTTTTATATTTTATTGGGCGACCATGTAAGCAAGGGTGCATCTGGTTCAATGGCAAACACATTCACTTCACTTATGGGCTGTTTGGCAACTTCTAAATGATTAAGTGCTAAATCAATAAGAGGTTTGAATTATTAAAAGGTCTGAACCACTAAGAGCTAGTATATAATTTAACTATTCAATGACAAATGTCTAACCAATTTAGATAATATGTCTTAACCATTCAACATTAGACCTTTTAACCATTCAGCATTAGTATGATACTTAACCATTTAAAGGTAAATCTCTTAACCATTCAGACATGTGCTCGCGAAACAAACAGTCTGAACCATTAAATGCTGAACCATTAAGAGAATGATTAATAGACTGTCAAACAGCCTCTTAATGTAAGGTTTTGTAAAAAGTATTCCCTTTTTTTCTTTAATTACGTGTCCTTTTTATTTGTATGTTTTAACTTTTTGTTTTAATGTCTTTGTTTATTTGTTACTTTTAAATGTTTTTAGCACATTTGTTTTTCTTTTGGATTTTTTTGTCAAACGAACATTTCAATTTTTAACACACCGACATATCTACGTTACATTATGTTTTGAAATCACAATCTTACATGCATAACAATGATCATTGTGTAGCCGTACCCACAACAAAGCGTGAGTAACATCATAATACTATTAACATATATGATCATCCTCCGGTATATAGTGAGTACGTGAAATTTATACACGTACTCGGTACTTTATACATATAATACTAAAATATTATGTGATATGGACATGTATAAATGTATTGCAATAAGTTAAAACTCCAAGAAAGTTGATTAAGCTATTGCAGAACAAAACGACTAATTTGTTAGAAAAACTTTTGGGTCTTGTCGTTTATTATGATCATAAAACAATATAATTTGTATTAACTTGACTATAACAATGTCGACATCGATGTATCATATATCTAAAAGAACCCAAGTGAGGTGTTAAGGGGTGGCAGATGAAAATGAGATCATATATAATATATCTCTAACTTCAACTGATAAAATGCTTAAATTTTTTTAAAAAGAACATCATGTAATTTATTAATTTATTCCACCCAATATTTAAAATCCTTTTCGCCACTCTCATTTGTAACTTTCTTCGTCACGTCTCTATCACAAGGTCATGATCTACAATAGGAAAATTTAACTAAAGTAACGGTGTAAATGACTCGGGACGCTTATGAGACTGTAAGATACTCAAGATTCTCTCTGAAAACCCGAATCAAATCTTGTGAAGTTCATCTAGATTTTTTGACCAAAACTGATAGCCAATGACGGCGTCATGCAAAGTACAACCGCAGCAACGGTGGTCGAGAAACTGATTACTGGTTGTTGCAGTGGCATAAGGCTGGTGTACGAGTGGACCCACGCGTTCCAAGTCCTTGGCAACCCTAGGTTATCAGAAGTTTAAAAGATGATGAAACAATAAAAACATGACACGTGTTAAATACATAATAAATGAGTCAAAGCTTCAAAGGTTATCCATGACGCAAGCCTCAAAGATTATTCGCGAGTCAAGCTTGAGCTATCTCTAGTTAACCGAGGGAGCTCTCTTAAGTTGCACGAGTCAAGCTTGAACTTAAACAAGTTCAAACACACCCTTAAAGAAAACCCGTCAAGATGTGCACAAAATTATGGTTGATTATCATCACCACCCTATTCTGTATATAAATTAACACATGGTTTGAATGAAAACAACAAATAAATTAGCAAATTTACTAACTTCCCTTTATTTTAGAGCTTATTAAGGGTCAGCATTGTTTATTGTACATATTAATCTACATTGTACACAGAATAAGTTTAAAACCAACCACCAACACCAGAGGCAATGGTGACGAAGACAGAGAAAAGAAAACAATCACATACCCGAAAATTAATCAGGGGATGAAACGATAACACGAATGCAGCAACAGATATTACATACAATTGGTACAGATTAAAAATGCTTCTAACAAAAACAAATTGCACACCACATTTGCCCTGTTGAAATTGACATCAAGAACCACCATGCTCCACGTTTGCCTTGAGTACAAGCTCTTCTGTTGTGGGGCCAATGATCTCATTTGCACGCTTCAAACCCACACAGTAATACCTTCCGATTGAATCCTACAATCGAAAAGTGAATAAAATCATCATTTTTTCAATCCTTTCATACATAACAACGATTAACAAGCATGAATATGATTGCAAATATTTACATTTGGTCAATAGTATTATTTCGTGAAAGAAGGCAGGAGGTTTTATGTACATACACTTTGGTCGACTCTGGACATATTTGACAGTGTGACACATTCGACTCTGGATATATTTGATTTTACCCATTAAACTCATTGGCCGTTAGAGATGAAAAAAACACAGATCCGACCTATTATTTAGCAATTGGATCAATATTGTTACCTCTAACAAGAGATAACAACTCTCGTATAAGAAGGAAAATAATAAGTTTAAACATTCTATTTGCAAGGAAGAGGAGAAAAAGGCTAATGTGATCTCACCCTAGCAACAATGCCCATCTTTTCTAACTTGTGGACTGCATCATCCACATCAAAGTTGCAGCTTGCACCAAACTCCTCTTTAATCAGTTCCTCACATTGTAAATCAAGATCCTAAAATAATTTACAAAAAATGCCACAGCTCAACATAAATGCGTATGTGTGTACATAGAGAGAAGGTTATTAAACAAAGTACAAGCTATAAGTAGAAAACTATGAGAACCGCATAAACATTCGTACCTATTTAATATATACAGTAGAGAAGAGGCATATAATATATAACAACGTTCAAATCTATTCATGCATAGTTGCATACCTCTAAAGTCGCCTTGCCTTGTTCCATCAATATAAAGAAAGATATTATAACCTCTTTTACCTGCATATGACAAGGGATTTATGATCACATAGTCTAGAAGATATACAAAAAATTAACATAATTTGGAAAATCCACTTTCTAAATGCTAAAAAGACAATAAGGAAAAACATTACCCAAAAAAGATGTATATAACACTTACTTCTTGTTGAATGACATCATCACACAAATGAAGAAGAGTGCCTCTTCCACTATCCAGTTGTTTGTCATACATGGATTGGGTAATTAGGTTCTGATATGCAACCATATTTGCTTGAAACCTAAAACAATCATTTAAATATATAAATAAATGTACATTTGATTTATGTTCATCAGAAAAACATTAACCACATTATAAGACAAAAAAAACTCACGTGAAGTATATTTTAGCACAATAACCAATAACCGCGGAGAGAACAGCAAACATGACCCAAAAGTCAGCTTGAGGAGTCTCAATTGAACCTATGACAGCTACCTGGAAAAGAGATATGTTGATTGCTGCAATTAACAAGGGAGGTTACTGTGCATGCTATGGTGATTTGTACCATAGCCGTGTGGATATTATACTTCAGGTGTACAAATCATCTTCCTTTTAATAAGTATCACACCACATGAACTATGAAAAAAACTGACCAGCCCAACTACAGCAGAAACAAGGAATTTCACCCAGTCCATTGGTGTTAAACTTGGATTTTTCTTCTCGGGCTGTCAATAAGAAATATTAATTAAGATAAACACATCCAACTGGCAAAAGAAATTCCAAGAGAAAATAAGGGAGGGCAGGGAGGCAACGGGATCGGTAAACTTTTGCACTGATAGAAAGGAGTTCAGCTGGCCCCAAACACTTTCTGTCCAAAACTTTTACTTGTTAAAGATAAGAATATAAGATTACGAGTAATAGATAGGTTTTTTTTTTCTTGTTGAACATAAGATAGCAAAAACTATATTATTACAACATTAATCCAATTTCTTTGCATTGTGTGAGTGCTGACTATGATAACAAAGATAACACAAGATAAAAAAAAGAAAAAAACACTAAATTATTACAATATTAATATAATATTTTTGCATAAAGCGGTTAGGGAGTTGTATGCATTACAAACAAGGCTAAAGGGGTTCGACCCATTTGACCTTTTTTAACTAATTATTTGGTTTAGCTTGTTTGATGTTACCTAGATATAATACAGATTAGAAACAGTCATAACAAAAACTCACTAGAACTAATTCCATATCTGCCATTGGAATGTTTTTAAAATGTTTCACGTGGATTCCCCGATCCTTTTCTCCCTTTTTGGTGTTTGCCCGCCTGCATATCAATCACACAACATTTTTAACACAATATTTGTAAACATACAGACTCTTGTTACAATAACTTTGTATCCAAATTTGAATTTGACAACTACATCCATTAAAAAGAGAAGCCATACCTGTATACAACAATTATCCTATCAAATGTAGGTTCTTGGATTGTAATCTTACTTGCCAAATTCCGTAAACTGGTGGAATTGAAATAAGCACGTGGTCAAATTCAAACAAAAAGAAATTGCAAAAACCTATACAGACATAAAAATAAAAGAAATAAAAAAAGTAATCTATGCTTAGTTCACAACTTGATCTCCAAGTTCTCAATCCGAACCCGCTCAACATATAAATCATCAGGAAATTCTTCATTTGTAATTTCATCATCTTTCTTTGGGTCATTCTTAATTCGGATATTGGACTTTCTAGAGAAAAGCTTCCCTAGCCTGCAAGCATAATGAAACCTTAAGAATCACAAACTCACTAATAAACAGTATTAACGTGATTAGCAAAATTTGCAAATGAACTTGCCTTGTTATTCTCATAATCCATGCCCATAGACGTGAAATTAACATGTCCACCTTCTCCATGATAAAATAGTCAGTAGTTTTGTCAATTCCAATGCCTCGTCGAAAGATTACATACTACCAAAAGCAACAAACAATAAAATGAAAAATTGCTTTTTCGTATCACAATGATGTGCATAGTATGAAGCGTCAAAACAGAAGAAGATGGTCAGGATTGATGGTTGGTCAAAACGAATTTGGGTCGAAACAGGTAGTATGCTAACCAGCGGGGTTGGTTGACCCACAAACACTTTTGTTTTTTATTTTTAATTTAAAAAATTATAACTAACTAAAGCATTAGTTAGGCCTACAAAAACAAGATGATTAGAATAATTATTTAAATCTTTTATATAACAATGATTTAGAAGGTTATGTGCATTGATAATCGACTTTAGGCGACTTTCAACCTGTTTGACCCGTTCGACTTACTTGACTCACTCCCCTGTTCAACTAAATATTTTATGATGCCGTAAAGATAAAACACAAACCAGATCAACCATTTTATTAAAAAATAACTTCCACCTCTAAACCAGACTTATGACAATACCTTATCAGCAAATTCGGGAAGGTCATCATGATGATGCTTTTCAAAATACCGCTTCAAAAGATTCTTATCAATCTACATTCATAGAGGGAAAACAAAAAGAAAAAGAGATATTAGTTGACAACTAGACATGAAGACAGTGAATATGGCACCTAATATTGTAAAGGTAAGGTGTTTATCACTGCAGAAAACCTTTGACTCATCAACTGTGATAGGAAGGTTTAAAAGATACTGCCCTGAATGTGCAACATCAATCTCCTCATTGGAACAGATCTTAAAATTACTTTTATCCATCACCTACAGCCATTAAAGTTGTATGTTATGAGAATTAAGTTTTCAAAATGAAATTGTTTGAGCATTCAAAAACATGGTACCTTAAACATATATGAAAGGAAATTCTGTTCAAGAACATCGATTTCTTGTTCTGACAGGTTTTGTTGCTCCAATTTCTGAGCCCCACTGACAGGATCAAAGAGTGAATACAGTTGCTGCAAGTATGAGAACCACATAAATTAACAACACTTTATACTCAATTTTTTTAAGAACCAGAATTGTTGCATATCATGAGTTAGCAGAAAAGTAGATTATTAAATACCATGAGATCTTCAAACTGAAGAAGATACCATGCTCGAATTGTGTACTCAACTCGCTTGCAGAGCTTCAAGAATTCTGCTCGATCAGTACTGTGTTCTGCAATACCAACCTTGATTAATAATAGAAAATTTCATTCCACAAGACAGACGCATTTGGTTATATGTATGTGTATATAATATCTAATTCTATGGGGCTCATTACATCACTTCTCTCAAAAATCTTGTCACATATAATCTCAATATCAGTTAACACCAATCTACACAAAACCCATCACATTTCCCCAGGATTAACATAATAAAAAGAGCCTATGCCATTGATCTTTCCAACATAAATCCACATTGATTTAATGATTTTCCATTCTCAACTCTTAATTACTGCCCACTAACACAGGTACTCTTCATCCCTTCATATACCATAGCCTAAACATGAAAGATTTTAATAATCTAGTAAGCCCTAAGACACAGACACACCTCCCAAAAGAGATCTCCTACCACTTTAGTAACACTAGCCCTAGAATTTGACACTCAATGCTCATATTCATCCAAAATTCAACACCCTAACAACCAAAAAAACACAATTCGAACATAAAATTGACTTGAGTAACATCATAACATGAGAATCAACAAGTATTACTAAACAATAAAAGATAAATTGACGATGTTACCGATAAGATTGGCCAAAGTCATGACGAGTCTGGGCTTCAAAATCGGAATGACCGCCTCACGCTCCAATCGAATGACTTCTTTCTTACTGTTGCTCATTTTCGTTTCGACTATGGATAAACCTAAGTCGATTGAAGAACACAGATGGAGTGTTAATGGAATCTCAAGTTCTTATTCTTCGTTCGATTGAAGAAAGTAGAAACTTTTTGTGTTTATCTGTTGGTACAGAATAGGGTTTTAAGATCAGCAGTTGAAGATGACAAAGATCGTGTTTGCGGTTTTATTCACGGGAAAGAACAGAAAATAGTCAGGCTTAGTCAAACAATTACATTAATCCACAAACACAATCATTATTGGAATTTCGGAAATCTATAAGAAATATTTATGATTTGAGTTTGTTAAAATGAAAAATAGATAAGAGTTTACGAGTAGATTTTAAATATGTGTGTTATAAAAAATGACACGATAACATATGATCTCTTATTGATATAATGTTTAACTATTATTTCAGTATTTGAAATTATAGTTATAGTGTGATAATTGATAATTTAAATAATCAAATTTTGACTATAACATAAGTATTGTTATAAATTATAGATTATCAAAGTTATAACATGACAGATGTAATATTTAAGTTTATATGGATCACTTATATACAAATGAGTCAAAAATATAATAAACAATAATATATAAAATAGACATATTAGTGATTAAAAAAACTGATTTTAAACTAGAACTTACCTATGTTGTTTTTCATTGACGTTGAAAGATCGACTTTAGACAAATAGCCAAAGAACTTATAAAATCAAGAAAATATAAACATATCTTTTTCTTTTTATATACACATAGTGTAACCATAGTTTGAGATAGTTTGTTTTCTTTTATACAGGACTGTCGGCAGTCGGTCTATTATCACATAAAATAAAATAAAATTTTAAAATCATATTCAAAACCATCAAAATGAATATATAAAAGGTTAATTTGTAATTTATCATATTTCTTACACTCAACCCCCTTCATCTAACAGTTTATGAAAACTTTGATCGAAACTTTCTGTTGAAGCTATCTAGAGAAGAAGACGAACTCATTGCACTCCATTGTTTCTGCAATTGGATCCGATCTATATACTACCTGCAGATCGCAAATCTGATGCTATTTGATCCAATTTACTCACGTGTACTACATCACTTCACCACCGCCGGAACCGCCGATCTCCACCACCGTTCGACTGACGTAGATCGACGGAACTAGGGCACCGACCACCATGAGTAGACATCTGAAGTCCTCATCAAGAAGACCTACATTTGTGCATCTCATATGCGCTGCTACCGTTTTTTCGCTCCTTGTTTTCGCTCTTCAATCGGTTTTCTTCACTGGTTAGCAACTTTCTTTCGCCAACAGATTTCATGTTTATTCCACTGACTGTAAGTGTGATCGATGTTTTGTGTTTTCTGTCAGGTACTCGAACCAAAACTCTTAATACCGAAGACGTTCAGATCTTATCTGATTTTCAGTCTGACGTTCAGCAATGCGTGGTTAGTTATGGTGCATTAATTTGTTTTGTGGTTTCAGAAATACTGGCGTTTAGTAAGATTTTTGCTGGTTTTTCAAAGCGGTTGTATTGTTGTATCCAAAATTACGTAGATCATTGCAAACCATTTCCTTAAGTTCAGCATCTAGTGTATTTAGCTGTAAATTTAGAACATAGTGATGTTTTAGCTTATTACATACTTGTTCTCATTGTAGGCATGGCTTTGGAGGCTGTTAAGTTTCTTGTTACATGTTACTCTATGCGCTGAAAACTAAGAACACAGTTTTTGAATGTTTATTTTGTGAATGTGTTATGTATGTGTTGCTTTCCCATATATAACTCACCATGGTTTATTTGTTCAAGTATAATGATGCTAATTCTTAGTGGCATTGTTAATCAATCTGAGTTGTATGTAGGCAAACAGAGGATTTGGACTTACGGCACATATTATTGACCATTGCAAGTTGGTTCTTAAGTTTCCGGAAGGGACAAATAGCACCTGGGTATATCTCTCTTTATGTATTTGTGTGTCTTTTTATCTATGGATGTCTCCATCTTTCACGTATTTAGAAATTGACTACTGAATTTGGTGTTCACTTGCAGTTGAACCCACAGTTCAAGACATACGAGCCATTAGAGTACAAATATGATGTTTGTGAGGCAGTTCTCCTTTGGGAACAGGTTAATCATCTATTGTTAGACACTTTGATGTTCATGTTTTCTTCTCTCAATGCGTACTCTAATTCTTTTTCTCTTTTTAAAATGCAGTACCGTAATATGACTACAGTTTTGACAAGAGAATATCTAGATGCACGACCTGATGGCTGGATGGACTATGCAGCCAAAAGAATAGCACAATTGTAAGTTTTTTTTTCTGATCACCAAAGAGATATATCTGGGCTCTTTACATTATTGTCATTTATTTTTCATCATTTACTTGGTTGTGTGGTTCAAACTTGACAAATCACATTAATTCTTTCCTCGCTTTAATTTCTTCCATAACCCTAGAGGTGCAAAGGACTGCAGCAATCGAACACTCTGTGAAGAGCACCTCAATCCAGTTTTGCCAGCGAAACCTCCATTTCACCCTCGCCAGTTTCCGAAATGTGCTGTTGTTGGAAACTCAGGTGATTTGCTAAAGACTGAATTTGGTGAAGAAATTGACAGTCATGATGCAGTTATAAGAGACAACGAGGCACCAGTTAATGAGGTAAATTAGTCACCGCATAGTTCGCTGCTAGCCATAATTAGGATATATTTAGCTGATGCTTTCCTAAAGTTCAAATAGTGTTTAAGTTACTCCCTGTTTATACATTTTCTTGCAGAAATATGCAAAACATGTTGGTCTAAAGAGAAATTTTCGACTAGGAGTTAGGGGAACTGCTCGTAACATGGTCCCCATTCTCAATGGATCAGGTTACTCTAAATCTTGAACCCTACAAGATAACTTATCTTAATGAAGCACTCATTATTTCTAATTGAAAAGGGGTTGTATATATATGTGTGTGTGTGTGTGTATGTGTGTGTATTTGTAGTTGCTTATATTTCATTTGATGTGGGGTGCTTACAGCCCTAAGTAGGATCTAGCTAGTGTTGTGTTGACCGACTACCAATATCTTATTCTTATCAAGCCTTTTGAGGGACCTAGTTTTATGTAATGTCTTAACGTTTTTATGTTACATCTCTTTCCACTCTTCCCTTACTAGAAAATTGTCTCATGTTTTTTGTTGTCCAGAAAGTACAACTCCTCAAGAGACCTTAGATGACAGAGTAGCTTACAAGTGTTCATGTCTTAAAAGTTATTTACATGTTTCACACTGTTATTGGTTTCTATTTCTCTTGCAGATGATGAGGTGCTTGTTATCAAAAGTGTAACTCATAGAGACTTCAATCAGATGATTGATGTAAGTATTGTTAAGCAGATATATCATAATATTTGGCCTTTTTTGCTCATATCCCTTCGTATATGTGTTCATTGCGTAAATATGCTATTTGATATATGTTATTAGTTGAACGTTTGAACCCATAGTATAATTGAAGATTTTTGGAGAATTGGGGTAGAGTTAGGTACCGTCTTCCTGTCATGTTTCTAAACTACTGTCTGCATTCAATTAAACGAACAAACACACACACGCCTCGTAAATTGTTACTCGAAAAGTAGGGTCTGGGGAGGGTGCGTACTGTTGCATTCAATCTTCATAAACTATAGACAGCCAGTTGATCCCATTAAAGTTATCGCTTTGAATTAGTACTTTTCATGTAAATTGAATGTGCTAAAAAGTAGTCTACCAAATTCCTAAAAAGCTTGGGTAGTATTTTAAAAGACCTAAAGGGAGAATCACTGTTATTCAAAAGAAGATGTGCTATTTGTTAGGCACCAGGTCAATCCCCCTCCCCGTCTCTTCTTAGGGTTGAAAGATTCATCGCTTCTAATACTAACTTGGCTTTTGTATATAGAAATAATTGAACTTAAAGCAACATAGTTTCATATGTTTACCCAGAATAGCAACGCGCTTTGAAAGTAATTTGATATACTAATATTTTTATTAAAAAATATTCAGATGATTCCGAATCCAGTATATCTTTTCCAAGGTATTGTATTACGTAGAGGTGCCAAAGGAACTGGGATGAAATCAATTGAACTGGCACTTTCTATGTGTGATATTGTTGACATTTATGGATTCACTGTCGATCCTGGCTACACTGAATGGTCAGTTTACTCTCTCTCTCTCTCTCTCTCTCTCACTCTCTCTCACACCAACATATTAGATATACACATGAGAAAACGTAAATATAATAGCTAATACGAAAGAACATGGTATCACATGCTAATTGATTCCAGCCGTACACATAAGTGTAATCGTGGCAATTAAGGTGACGTCTGGGTCGTAGTCTTGGCATCAGTACGGGCATAGGTTTGATAGTGACTAAAATGGTGATGGATGTGATTGGTATAGAAGTGTTGTTTGGTTTGTAAAGTTTAGATCAAATAATATCCGCTATGTTTTGGAATACTAAATACGTTTTTTTGTGAAAGAAGACAAAAAGTTCTTGAGTTGTAGAAAAAGAAGCCTGAGATATTTGAGAGAGAATGAGAGAGAGGCAACCTGTGAATTAGTTATAAAACACGCCATCCTTGGGTTTGGGTCTATGGATTTGCTCTCCAATATTTGATACCGAACCTAATGAGTATCAATTTATCTGATAGCTTCACCCTAAGCCTATCACCCAAACACCCCCTAAGTTGATGGATCAATTTTGGTTATGCAATATCTCTAAAGGGTCAAATTAAAAAAACAGCTAAAAGGGAGATGGGTTGAAAGTCAGCCAGAGATCTCTGAAATTGCTTTAATAAACAAAATGGATTAGTACTGTAGTTATGTAGTTTTTATGTTTATTTTAAACACAATGATTAACAAAGGAACAAGTGTGTCTGCAGATGTGGCCTGTTTCAACCCACACTAAAATTACCCCTTTTGCCTGTAGGACCAGATATTTCTCTGAACCAAGAAAAGGTCACAATCCACTTCAAGGAAGGGCTTACTACCAACTCCTAGAATGCCTTGGTGTAAGTAAACATTTTAGCTTTCTTTGGTATATTCGTATCCTCCTCCCAGCACATAACAATTGCAATATTTTCATGTTTGGGTATATTCTAAGCAACCTAACTACACACATGCATATATTCTAAGTATACCTGATAACATCTAAATCGTCCACAAACTTGTGAATGTTTAAAAGGAATGAAAGAAATCACTGCCTTCTCAATGCTGGGATACATTAAGATAACAGTGCATAAAAAGTAAGTTTTGCACTTATTGCCTGGTGGAGGGAGAGTGTAACTTTATATGTTTATAGTTTTATGCACGTACCTTGTTTGCTTAGGCATATATGTGACTTGATAGAGGTGGCAATTTTGACTTTCTTATTAAATAGGGGTCAATTTGGGTTGCATTTTGTTTGTAATGCACTTTAAGGTAAAGGATTGAAATAAATATGAATAGAGTACACATTGAGAAGTCATCATATGCCTTATTATAGCCTCCTGAATCACTTTATTAAAGAGATTTATATAATGACGATTGTTGAGAAAACCTTACGGACTTTCGCTAAATTTGTACATTGTTCATATGATTAAACCCCTAACCTCTAAACTATCTAGATTTTATCATTTTTCAAAAAGTATTTGTTTATGATCTAACCCTTCAACTTTTAAAAAAACAATAAAAAAGGTTCGCTTTTACATGATTAAGGCCCTAACTTTATAAAAAGGACCTTTTTGTTAATTTAATATGGTCCAGGGATTTAATCATTCGGAAGTTAAGTCAAAGGACTTATGTGAGAATCTAGCGACAATACGTAGGGTTCATCCATCAACTTCTTCCCTAATAATAATATAGTAATTCAAATCTATTTAGCACATTGATTATTTACAAAGTTCGAAAAAATGATCTCAAATGTAACCCGAACCAAGTTTTGACCACTTACCCAACCACATTGACCCACCCATAACATGTAATATTTAATATTTCAGGTGATTAGGATACACTCTCCTATGAGAGCAAAACGGGCACAAGACTGGTCTGATGTGCCAAGTCGTGAGAAGATAGGCAGAGCTCATGCAGCTGCCACACGACTAAAAAGAAGTCAAGAGGGTGAATATGATAAAGTAGGACAATTTGGAAACTGTAAGGTGTGGGGCAACGCGGGTCCCTACGGTAGTGGGCCTGTATCCGGGTCCAGAAATATGAGTAGCAGAAGGAGGAATTCAAATTACAGTAAATGGGAAGTCATGCCTTTTGAGAGTCTAAGACAAGAAGCACAGGAACACTATAAGCAGATGGAAGGTGTTTCACTTTATAAAATGGATGGTAACAAATTAGATGATCTTGTGTGCGTGAGGCATTCTTTAGATTCAGAATCGTAGGTGTAAAGTAGCACATTGTGAACCTCTGACCGACATACTTCATGAGATTTGGCAATGCTTAATGTGAATTTCTAGATCAAAGGGAAATAGACAGTCGCATGGAATTCGTTAGTTTTTGGTGTTTTCAAGCGCTGTGCATGTGGTAACGTGAAGAAAGATGAAGGATTTCAAGAAACTTGCAATGGTTGTTCTATACATGTACACTGTTGTTGCGTCTCACTTTTGATATGTAACACTGAATTCTTATGTTGAAGTATCTTCATATTTATTTATAGAGGTTATTGTTGTCCCTTGTCACTCACAGCAATGGTATAATGGTTAAAGATGCTTTATAATACTTAAGCCTTCAATATGAAATTTAAACTAGGCTGCAATTGCTTTAGCTTGAGATTAACATGGCTTGATCTTGATTCAACCATCTTAGCAAAGAAGATTCAAAGTTTGACCTGAGTTTAATAACTTAAAACTTTTTAGGGTACATATGAAATTCTTCGTATGATGAAAAACATATAGAGAAACATAACATCGACTGTTTAACAAACTTTAAGCAAAGGTAACAACATGTATGAGCATTGTAAATGTGATATATTGATTTTTACAGATCACGCCCCTCTTTATTATTATTATTATTATCCTGTATGTTAATTTACTAATGAAACGAAGTACTTTCATAATTTAACTTCATATTTGAGTGACTCAGACTAATGTGTATGATACCGCATGTATGTTAATTTACTAATGAAACGAAGTACTTTCATAATTTAACTTCATATTTGAGTGACTCAGACTAATGTGTATGATACCGCATGTATGTTAATTTACTAATGAAACGAAGTACTTTCATAATTTAACTTCATATTTGAGTGACTCAGACTAATGTGTATGATACCGCATGTATGTTAATTTACTAATGAAACGAAGTACTTTCATAATTTAACTTCATATTTGAGTGACTCAGACTAATGTGTATGATACCGCATGTATGTTAATTTACTAATGAAACGAAGTACTTTCATAATTTAACTTCATATTTGAGTGACTCAGACTAATGTGTATGATACCGCATGTAGGCGAGCATACACAATCACAAACGAAAGGCCCTCAATTACGATCACTTTTCACACCTCTAGATCTATGCTTAAATCAATACATATATCCGTCACAAAACTAGAACCTTTAACCACATAACGAACTGTTTATTGAAATGATCAACGGTTTCATTTATACTATAACCTGCTATATGTTCGTCTTTGTTTATTAAGCTTTCAACATCATGGCCCTTTGCTTCGGTTTATATAAGAGAGCACCTTTACTACAAAATCCAGCCAAACAACATGCTATTTGCTCATTATTAAATAACTAGCTATTCACTGTAGTTACACTGAAACTTTAAAAGTATAAAACCTTGATATAAAGATCTGTAAATTAAGAAGATATGACAATTTGCTATATGAATGCTGAAACCAAAATCTGCAGAAACTAAAATTATCTTTCCCATTAGATATACGATCAAAAACACCAAAATCAAACAAAAACAAGTACCAGAGAGATCAAAATCCATCACAAACAGAACATAAAGCAAACCCTACTTCTTAACAAAATCATCAGGAACCATTTTCAAGAGCTTCTTCTGCTTCGACTTCGCGATCTTCTTCAACGTCTTCGGATTCGTGATCTTCTGAAGCTTCGATCCCGATTTCAGTATGTTCTCCTGCTTCTTCTTCTCTCGTTCTTCCTTCTTCTTCCTCTTCTCAATCTTATTATTCCTAATCTCCTCCTTCAACTCCGTCATACGCTCCTTATACGCCCTCTTGATCTCCTTCTGATGAGCTCTCTCCTCAAACGTCGATTTCTTCAAGCTAACTCTAACCGCCGACGACCTCTGAATCTTCGGTTGCTTCCACTTCCTACCGGAGACTTTTCCGGCGATTACGCCGTCGTACGTTGGTTTGCCGAAGATCGGTTTGTCGGGGTTATCGGATGAAGAAACTGCTTGACGCTTTGAGGTTTGGAGTTCTTCGTTGGAGTCGAGATCCATGGAGGCATCGAGCTCTTGCTGTTGTTCAGCTCGCTTTCGTTTGAAGGTTTTGCCGCCAAAACCTTCATCGAGGCGTCTGAAATCAATGGTGCAAGCCATTGATGAAGGATTGATGAGTTGAGGGATGGATGAAGGCGCCCCTTTGTAAAACCCTAGAAATGTGAGGGGAAGAGGGAGGGTTTTTATACGCATGCATTTTCTGCATTAGTGACAGAAATGGTCCCTGTATTATTGAATTTTGAAAATGGAGGTAGATATAATGAACTGAATTGAATAAAGTTTCTTTTATGTTTGTTTGTTCAACTTTGAATTTGTTCATGAAAATATAACTGGATTAAAATTAAAAT
This sequence comes from Flaveria bidentis, assembly GCA_018326385.1. NCBI lineage: Eukaryota > Viridiplantae > Streptophyta > Magnoliopsida > Asterales > Asteraceae > Flaveria > Flaveria bidentis. Next base: position 5,972 of record BJCM01064962.1, on the reverse strand, counting down.
AATTGTTTATGAATGATCATTGAAAAATATAATTTGTTCATGAACAAACAAATAAACATTGTCTTTGTAAAATACAAAATCAAAATATTTTTTAATTCTAAACATTAAAGCAGTGGTGGAGTTTGAACACTCTCGTAAGAAGACGGGGACGATATTAATTTCTTTTAAGGGGTGAACTTGGTATTTTTTATAAAAATTTACACTACCGGACTAAAACATAGCACTATTGACGAAAAAAAGAGCCCCCTCCCTCGGCCCCCACTATCCTCCACCAGTGATTAGAGTATTAGACATGCCACGTAATATAAAAGTTATAAACATAATATCTCAAAACAAAGTTAAAATTGGATATAATAATTATAAAATATAATTATCTCAAAACAAAGACAAAATTATACATAACAATTAGAATCATAACCGTTTCAAAATAATATAGAAGATCTTAGTCTGTAAATATAAAGGAAACTTCGTGTAATATGGGAGTGTAGGTGTATGTTGTATGTGTGTGAAGCCCATTTTGGTGTCACAAGATAAGACATAATAAGTTTCAAATGTATATACCTAACAACTAAGTATATTAAGCGTGTGGTTTTCATAAACAATTAATTTTTTTCTCGAAACAAAGTATGGTCTTAAACAATGGAAAACGATAGCTAATGTGAATGTGATAAGTGAAGGTGTCTGTGTTAACAGTATCGTATGTGTATTAAATTACGAATGTAGGTGTTGTGGTGAGAGAAATCATAAAAAAAATATTTAATAAGTTTTTTTGGTAAATAAAATGTTATTTTTGACAAGCAAGTATGTTTTACAAACTATAGACTCACCAACGAAAGGTAACATATTTTAATGTGTTTCAATTGAGTTCAGATAAATTATGATGAGACTTTTTTAAAGCAATATGTACCATCAAAGAATACATTAATACTCAAAATATCACCTTAAAAATAAGAATATAATTAAGTAGATACTCCATATATACAATTAACATACTTACAACTACTAGTAATGCGAGAAAATTTTCCTAAGCTAAATTAAGCACCAAAAGCAAACAAGAAATTCAATGATGTTGTGAAGCCATGTAAAGAAACAAAAAGTCAGGAACGTCGTTTCTAAAATGATATAAAAAAACACTTTTATATACAAATTACGATAGATAAATTAAAACATAGTATTAAGTAACATATTTTTACAATTGAAAAAATAAAATAAATTGCAAGATGAAGAAAAAAAACAATAAGTAAATCGGGTGGTTGGTGCTAAAAATTTTTGTTCAACACAATTCTCTAAAAATATATTACAAGTTCCTCAAGAGAATTGGTTTTAAAGCAATGTTTACATCAAAAAAGACATTAGCACTAAGAATATTACTTTAAAAATAATAATAGTAGGAAGACGAGATTGTATGAAATTCTTTGTTGTGTGTTTGTGAATTTAAGCGTGTTTTGCAACTAAGGTATGAGCAAGTACAAGTTAGGGTGTTTTGATGGAAATAGTTTGATCGTTTTAAAACAATTAACGTACAATTTAAACACATTTAGCTGAAAGAACATATCAATGTATCTTGTCAAATCTAAAGCATAAATTACTTTGTAAATTAAAAGACTAACAAATGATATTTTTGTCTTGATTTAATATAAATAATACCGGATAAAATTAATAATGTAGTTTTACTACATGAGAAAAAAGTTTATGAAGAAAAATAACCAAAGGATCTCCGCAAGAGAAAAAAAATCTGGTATATCACCCCCACAAAAACAAATGACAGATCTCAAGCCACATGTTTCATTTTCTTCTTTGCTTTCTTTTCTTCAGAATGACCCGAGCCATGGCCCGAGCTATGACCAGACCTGCTGGGAGTGGCTCGCACCTTTTCTTCAGATAAAGAACTTTTACGCCCACTGCTATGAGTAGAGGCCCGACCACTTGACGGGCCTGGCCTTATACTCCTTGTAGGGGTTGCATAATTATAAGCAGAGTTGGTCAACGATGTTGCAGAAGACCTTTCATAGAGCTGTTTTAGCCTCTTGGCGTCATCTTTTGGAACTTCATCAGGCTCCAAATAATGAACAAAGGAAACTCTCCTTGTAATCTTACCAACTGTCAACATAATAACAAAATATCAAGTGAACACGTAAGCATAACTAGGGTAAAGTTTGTGTGCTAACTTAACATAAAATATGAACGCTTAAAACATAGTCATTGCAGGGTACATTTCATTATTTCACTGAAGTATTATGTATTTGATAATCAAAGAAATGAAACTCAATTTCCATACTCAACTGTGCTTTGTGAAAATTGACCTTTTACCTGCCTTCCAATATAAAAGACCAAACTTTGATATTTTTAAAAGCACATATGAATGGGCAAGAATTTAACGTTCGTTATTTTGTTAATACTGAAGTAAGAAGATGGCATGCCAACACTAGGACTCGCTCCGAGATGCTCTAGCACTGCTTAGCCCCCAGACATTTTTGGTAAGTAACCTTTTTGTGATTCTTTTCTAAACAGAGAACAGGCTTAAAGTTCCCACACCATCATTTGTAGAAAGTAACAAAAGCCATTCTCCGTTTGATCCTTGCAATTTGCAGGTTGATCTCTTAATTGAAGAGGATGAGAAAGAAAAATGTATAAATTACATTTCACCTTGTAAAATATGTGTAGCCTTTTTCTATATGGAATCATTATATTAAGCTGCTACTGTGCCTAAACACTTTGTCCACTGGATTGCCAAAAATGGGATTTTTACATGTGAATGACAAAAATGTCAAGCTGACAGTGTATGACCTATTAGATGTTTCAAAGCGATAATACCATAAAACAAGTGATTATAACAAACTAATTCTGAATTGTATGCTAAACTAAAAAGCAATGGTAACATTTCAATTGTGGCTTATAGATAGTAAATCTAAAATTAAATGAGAAATATATGAAGACATACGAATTTTTGAATCTGCAGCAGAAGATAGAAACACTGTAGCCTTTGGTTCCTGTGCTGCAAGGCTAACAACATCATATGATTTTCCTGTCAAGATAAAAATATGGAAAATAATAAGAGTTGAAAGTTTCATTTATATGGCATACAACTGTTGACCTTTATTTATTCAGTCACCAAACCACAAAATGTTATATGTGCAACACAAGTTTCTGTTTTCAGGAGTACTTGGGTCACTTTGAGAGAAAAGAAAGAGCTTCTACGGTTACCATAACCATATAAATTGAACTCAAAGAGAAACATTATAAATGAGATGAAAAAATTATTAAGCATATGTTTCTATTGGCATACGTGTAGCTTAAAAAAAATCTATATTTGAGTAATCCTCTTCTTTTCTATTCATGTTATAAGCGTACACTTCTATATTTTTACGTGATCTATGATTCTTCGCTTAGTAGCTGGTTAAGTTCAGTGTGAGTATGTGTAAAAAAACACCGACAAAGAGTAGATAGAATCAAGTGAGGTAAATGGGGGTCTTGCCCTCCAAAGTGTTACATAAAATACTGATAAAAGAGTAAAGAAAATTAAGGTAAACTGAGAATCTCACCCTCGGCCAACTCAATTCAAAAATATGTTTCCTTCCATAGTTATAAAGCATTTTTATTGGCTTTGATCCAATCATATATATGCTTGTATCCATAAACATCCTTTATATTACTGTTTACAACACATATATGGGGAGAGGGGGTGGGGGTGTCATGAGAAAAGCTTCAACTTCAAGTTATGCTCACCAGATTTGGCTTCAAAAGTGCCTAACTGCCCATCGTCATGATGAAGATCCAATGTTAGTTGTTGCCCATCAAAATCAGGAACCTGCAGTCCCATTCAAAAAAACATTTGCTCAGAAAATAATACAGAGAATCCTATGACTAAATACAGTTTATAGGGCGACCTGTTCAATGATTCTCTGAACTGAATAACAAATATAGGGTAAAACCCAATTCTGAGCAGAGAAGAATACTTCTTACTTGATCTTTGGGCCATTGTATGAGCCACAGTTCCGTAGAATCAGTCGTGTTTGGATCAATTACTGGAGCCCTTGAATCCTCTTGAAATTCTGGTGCAGATTTCAATCCTGACTGGTTAACATCAGCCATTACAATTCCGCTTCTGAATGTACAAAATAACAAGCAGCTTAACAATGCACAACCTCAAAAGTCCTTAATATCCTGTTTAATGACAATTTTGATCCATAATACTACATATTAGACGAGATCCATAGACAACTTGCAGCTGAAAAAAGGGGGGCAAACCCAATAATTTTTTTCATTTCGATCACTATTTTTGATGTTCGGATCCGATGTCTGTTAACTCAATTTATAGATTTTTTGGTTTGGTTCGGGTCCAACTCAAACAAAATTATGACACAGGCTCAAACCTTTATTGTCTAACATTTAAATACCTCGTACTCATAAATAACATCTAACACTTGATTATAAAGCAGATAAGAAAATAAAAAAAATATATATAGAAAAAACAAACAAACCTCAGTTCTTTGAGAATTAGAAGCCACGAGATACAGAATCTGCAATTCAGAGACAAACACAAACAAATTATCAGTTTTGATGCAATGGTAGATCTTAAAATCATCTTTTAGTTTTTTAAATACGAAAGACCCAAAATTTCACCAAATTTCACAGGTCATAAACTATGGCTTTCTCAGTCCATCAATTCTCAACACCAAACAATGCAAAGCATTATTAGACTCATCAATTCATCTTCCACATTACATTCTTATAAAAATCAAAACAAAAAAGCGCGAGTCAAACACTCGTATCCGTTCAACATACAAATTATAAACCCTAAAACAGACCATCATCACCATTGCTAACAATCAAACGCCAAAACTGTTAATAACTAGACTTCATGTTTAAAAAAAACAGAAAATTTGTTCTTCTAAGTCAAAACATATTCGTCCAGTTTCTAATTACGCTTACAACAACGTACCTCGAAAAAATTGGCTTCTTTTGGGGCTTGATTTAAGCTTAAGATAACGGTGTTGTTGTGCTTCAAACGACTTCAAGACCGCAGAGATTAACAGTTGAATGATATGAAACCTGATGGAGGAGATAAGGAAGTTCGTCTCGATGATGAAGCACGTAGTCAACAGCCTACGATGTTAACGAGGGAGTGAATTTTGATCGAGCTTCTGTATCAGTCTTTAGGTTTAACCTGAGAAGATGAATCGAGAGAAAAAACGAAAAACCCTAGAGAGTGGGTTTAGGGTTTGGGGAAATTTTCAGTTAAACGCCCCTCGTTTTTTGGACGAAGTTTGTATCATGCCTTACTAGTTGGCGTCATTGTCACATGGTGTGGTTTATTGGTATTGTGTTGTTTTTTTTAGTTTTTACGAATGCAGAAGCCGGTTGAAATTAGAAATAAACTATAATTAAGCCTCTCATGCAGTCGTGAGAGCGTATAATTATGGTGAGAGCGTATAATTATGTTGAGTAACACCAAAAACACAACACTGTTAACAATCACATTGGAAAACTCGTAAAAAACGGCGAAAAAAATAAAATCGATCTTCGATTAAGACGTAGCACTAAATACACACCACCGTTAGGCGAAATGTAATACATATAGAACAGTAAGTAAGTCGACCTTGGACCAACGCGTTACAATGGGGCGTTTAACATGAAAAAATAAGCGTAAAAACTGAACCACTCACGCACGTTGCGGCGTGTTAACTCGCAAAATATAGACCAAGACATAATACGAAAAATTTTTAAAAATATAAAACTATAGGGATCAAAATTAAAAGTAAAAAAAATGTTTGGGCTATATTATAAAATATGTAATAGTATTAGGTTAAAATAAAAAAATTAAAGATTTAAAAAAATAAGACAAAAGGTGGGTATAGCCATTAAAACATGTTTTACAACGCATAATGCATAGAAAAAGTTGGTAATTAGTGTATATATAATTTATGTTCAAAAATGCAGCTCATGGGTGTAGAATGGCAGGGCGAATTGGG
>BJCM01064961.1:0-12520 GCA_018326385.1 Flaveria bidentis | reverse complement strand
TATATATCTCACACACATGCGCGCACGCGCACGCACACACAAACACACACCTTGTCTCTCTCACATGCACCTCGCGTGTGCGTAGACACACACACACACACACTCACACACTATCTCTCTCATATCTCACTGTCTCTACCATTGGCCACAACCGCACCACCTTTTTTAAATTACGCAACATAAGTTAATTAACTATAACACAATACATGTTATAAATAAGTAACCTATGTTATAATTAATACTTGTTAATAATTACCGAAGTTTTATGCATGACATATTAACTTTTTCTAAAGAATGTTAGATCTTTATTCCAACAAAATAATAGAATGACTTTACTAAGAGAATACCGCCTTCTTTAATCTCAGTCATTGAGTTCATATATCAAGGTCCAAAATCTTTCATAGGCTTCACACTTAACAACCCTTTGTATTTAACACACATTTTCTCTCTATATATACCTACTAGTGATAAAATGACGATATCATTTTTTTTAACTTTTGTTAAAAAAAGTTTTTTTGAACAAAAGTTGGTTTTAAACAAATTGTTTCAAACAAACAGTTTTTAAAAATAGTGTCATTTTTAATAATTTCTTTATTATAACTTTGAAATTATATTATGTTTGTTTCATAAGAATTTTATTTTTAAAAGCCAAAAGATTTAAAATATATTGTGTTTTTTATAAGTTTGATATTTTTTTGAAAATTTTTCTCATTTTATAAAAAAATATTTCTTTACAAATTGCATTTGTAAAAAGATATTTTTTATAATTTAATAAATATATTTTTAATATTAAAAGAATATCATTTATAGTTAATGTGATATTTATTAATTGAGAGAATCAAGAAAATAAAATTTAGGAGTTTTAGAATTATGACAAGTGGTATATAATACCTTATTTTATTAGTATAGATAAATATATATATGTTTGTATTATATAATAATTAATTAGAATAATAATAATGTCAATAAAACATAATTTTTAATGAATTCGATCAATTAACCGATAATTAAGATAGTGACACATATTTGATTTTAAAAATAGTATTATATAGATTTTGTTTAATTAGGATTAGAGATATAATTATATCAATTAAGATGGGAGATTGAATTTAATAGTAAAATCATTTAAAGTTGAAGTATTGAAGCTCTTTTGAGGTTAAAGGTTCAAACCCCGTCTATGACGGATAAGTATAAATTAGTTAACACCATTAAATTAAGAGTATTTCGATGGGTGGGTGATTGTGTAAATTTACGTTTAAAAATTGTCAAAAATTTAAATTAAACCATTTCTTAGAGTTTTGTTAATTAACGATAAAGACCCTTTCTTCAAGGTAAAATTAATGGGGAAAACTGAGTAGAAGTATCTAAATTAAGGAGGTGTTGATCAATTTGAATCCTTAATTTAATTGTCTTAAAGTTTGACAGTAGCGGTTACTATACACTTAATTTTGTAAGAAAAATAAAAAAGAACTCAAATATATGTTGAGTCAGTCGTCCTATGCATAACGGATGATGAAAATGATGTAAATACCAAACAAAATGGGTTCTAATATAGAGTCACACACCCAGATAAATCGACACCCTCATATACGTCGTGTATGGGTTCATATGCGCAGCGGCAGAGTTTGAACATATCCGTAGGGGGCGGGGGCAAAATTAATTTATTTTAAGGGAGACGAACTTGAGTTTTATATAAAAATTTACACTACCCAACTAAAAATTCACACTAGCGGACTAAAATGTAACACTACCAACGAAAAAAAGAGCCCCCCCGGCCCCTTAAATCCTCCGCCATTGCATACGCGACGTATAGGATCGAATACACCAAATTTGAGAAAAATTCAGGGGGACTGTTAGAGAGATATACACCTCATATAGCCCTATACAACCTTCTATACGACACATATAAGGCTATACGACGCTATAACAATTTTTGATATTGACTACGAGGAAAATTTAGGGGGTTGTTAGAGGGGTTGTACGCCCCGTATAAAGCTATATGAAATTATGACCCTCCTCTATATGACGCATATGGAGTTATACAAACCATATTGAAATTTGCTGTGTAATTTTTAATTTTAGGATATTTATATCATACGCAACAAAATATGGACGGAAAACAAAGATATAAATTCGATCAATTGTTGTCAGAAACTAAAAACTACTGTTCTATTTAATAAATAAATTAAATAAATGAGTGAGCAGAAATAAGTATCCAAAGGAGGTTACATTCAAAATTGATAATCGAATCTCTGACCCCAACGACCATTGCCTAATTGACCATATTTTCTATTCAAGATTTTCGTACTTTCCATGTGTTTTAAATTTGTCATGTTTAATAAATTAATAATTCATTAGTTAATTACACATCATTTGAATATATTTGCATTTTGCATTTACATTTTCCTAATTAAATATGTTGCTACAATGGTTAACTGTAATTTAAAAATGTTTGATAGTTCGATAATACACTTATTATTTGAACATCTTCGTAAATTACCTAAGATTGAGTTAAGTTTGTAATTAATAAGTATCATCAATCATTTAATAGGATCGGATGTCAAAAATAAAGCTTATAAATTACAAGTAAGCAAAGGAGAGAATTTATCACCCTTCTTTGAGAAAAAAAAAGTTCATTTATCTCTTTGTAACATCCAATATATAAACTTAATATCTATATACTAAAAAAATACGAAATAGTTGAATTTATAAACAAGGTGATTAGTGATGATGTTTTACATGTAATTCACATCATTAAAAAATGTTTTGTCAATTGTTTGACACGTTAAATTAATTATGTAAGAAAATCTATAAAGGAGTACACATATGAGCAAGTACTCTTGAAAGTCTTTTTCACTAACTTGTTTTTAATCTATGGCCTTTCTAAAAGTAACTCAAGGTAGTAACGTTTTTCATCATAAAAGAAGATTTTAGCTATATAAATATTTGGTATAATTTTAGACCTTCTAATTTTATTTTTTATTTATATTAAATAATTACATTAAGTATTTTTAATAAATTAATTTCTATAAAAACAAACTTTTTATAAAATAATTTTTTAACCAAACATCAAACCTTTTTAAAATTATTAAAATATTTTAAAACTAGTGTTTTTTAAAAATAAAATTTTTATAAACCAAAAGAATGGAAATTTCTAAAAATGACACTTTTTTAGATATGGTTTGTTTTGATACAAAATGTTTAACTAATTTTAAAAAACTAATATCATTTTTTTATTATTTATATTATTTACTCATGTAATTTCTAATATAGTTTTATAACTAAATAAATTGTCAATAATAACTAAGTGATACTGAATATAATCAATTGGTATAATATTCTAGGTACTAATTTAGTTATATGTAACCTAGTAATATATTAAAAAGTTTTATATACTAATATTTGATACAAGGACATACTTTAATCCCAAGCCCGTGTTATTAAAGTGTGTCATGCTATGAAATTAAGAGATTGGGATTCTCAAGACATCCATCCGCACTAGCTAGTAGCTAAAGGTGAAAACCGATTTGTTGACTAATAAATAACATTACAATATATTTAGGTAGCGTTTGTTACGTATGAATAAAAACGAAATTGAATGAACGATTAAGGGTGAATAAATAAAGATATGTTTGGTTGGTGAAGGTAATTAAATGAACCATCACGTAGTTGATTTTATTCTATCAAATTCATTCTATTCACTCCACTTTCTTTCTTTTCATTCCATTCCTTCTTTCATCATTAGTCACCAGCACCACCCACTCACCCGCCACAACAACATTCATCCGGGAACACCATCGCCGGACACCCCGCCAACACCGCAAACAACCGAAGGCCATCACCATCGGCCACTGTCGGCCCTGAAAACCACGGCCGCCGGAAACCACCAAAGGCCACCACCACCGGTTAGTGCCGGTGCTGGAAACCACAGCCGCCGAAAACTAACAAAGGCCACCAATGCCGCCAGAAACCACCCTCAGGCCACCGCCACCGCCGAAAACCACCACCGGCCACCACTCCCGCTCGCAATCACCATCATAACTACTTTTTCATTTCATTGTTTTGTTTTTTTTATACCTAACAAACAAAACAAAGTAATGATTTATTTATTACTAAATGGTAACCAAACATGACAATAGAATGTAATGATTTATTTCATTCTCTCATCCATTCCATTCTCTTATTCATTTAATTTCTTTGTCCATTCCATTACCGCATACCAAACAAACCCTTATGGTATGTTTGGTATGTGGTAATGGAATGGATGAAAGAGTTGATTGAATAAGGGAATGAAATGGATTAAAGAATGAAATGAATCATTACATTCCATTGTTCTGTTTGGTTACCCTTTAGTAATAAATGAATCATACATTTGTTTTATTTGTTAGGTATAAAAAACGAAACAATGAAGTATAAAAGTAGTTATGATGGTGATGGCGAGCGGGGATGGTGGCCGGCGTGGTTTCCGGCGGCGCGTGGTGGTGGCCGGCGACGGTGGTGGCTGACGGTGGTGGCTGACGGTGGTTTCCGGCGGCAGTGGTGGCCGGCTGTGGTTTCCGGTGGTGGTGGTTGTTTCCAGTGGTGGTGGTGGTTTTCGTCGGCGGCGGTTTCCGGCAGCAGTGGAAGCCGACGACAGCGGTTTCTGGTGACGGTGGTGGCTGGCGGTGGTTTCCGACGACGGTGATGGCCGGAGGTGGTTTCCGGAGGCAGCGGTGGCCTTAGGTAGTTTCTTGCGATGTCGGTGGTGGCCTTCGAAGGTGGTTTTTTGCGATGGCGGTGGTGGTCTTCGGAGGTGGTTTCTTGCGGTGGTGGTTCCCGGCGGCGGCGGTGGCCTTCGGAGGTGGTTTCTGATGGTGGTTTCCGGCGCCGGCCAGTGGTGGTGGCCTTTAGTGGTTTCAGGCGACAGCAGCGGTGGCGGTGTTAGGCGATAATGTTCCCGGGGTGGTGCTGGCCGACCGCGGTGGTGGCCGGTGGTGGTTGCTGGTGACGAGCGATCTTAGTGGTCGGTGGTGATTGTTGTGGCGGGTGGTGTTGGTGACTAATGATGGAAGAATGTATGGAATGAAAAAAAAAGAATGGGGAGTGGATGAAATGAATTTGAGGGAATAAAATCAACTACATAATGGTTCATGACTTCATTTCATTACATCCACCAACCAAACATGTCTTTATTTACACACCCTCAATGGTTCATTCCATTCCGCCATTCATTCTTGCATACCAAACGTTACCTTAGTTTATGAAAAAGAACCGAGAACTTTAAATTCTTTTATATTTAAAATTCATAATGTTCAGAGTAATTTTAGAAATTTAGAAAGCTTATATTTAAAGAGCTTTATTATATAATATAAATTCCATCTTACTTTTTATTTAAGTTAAGTTAATTTGAAGAGTTTTATAACGTTTGAATTACGTAAATTTTTATAAATTATTTTAGGTTTTTTGTTTGAAACTATCAGAGTCGCTGAGTTCTTTGTGAGGTACACCTGCGTCCTATTGTAATATTTTTTTATTAAAAATGATCTTGTAGTTTTAACTTTATATATTTTTTAATGTAATTTAAAAATAACTATATATGTGTATATAAAAAAATAAAGTTCTACATTTTTTTATTTTTAACAATTTATAAAAAAAGTAACCATATATAATTCTTTAAGCATAGCCTCATTACTATCGTGCAAGAGTTTGACAAAAGTATGTAGTTTTGCTAATCCTAGTTAGTTAAAATATGCCATACCTCATTACTATAAGAAATTAGCTCATTGTAAACATATTTCATAGCATTATAATATCTGAGCACAAACTTAACCTTTGTTAGATTTCATCACAAAGTGATAAACTAATTAGATTACTCTAAATTGGTTTAATCGGTGGGAAAGAAGATTTTTCTTTGATATTTCCTTCATTGTATATTTTCTTATTTTATTTGTGAACATTAAAGTTTCTTAAAGTTGTGCACATTTCAAGAGAGCGTATAATATTCTAGTGAAGACCATGTTTGAACCCTAGTTTGACTGGGGCAAGGTAGGCTGGCTAATTTAAAGTCTATAAAATCCCACATGCTCTTCTCCTTGTGTTCTCTTCTGATCTCTTTTGCATCAAAACAACAGTCTCAACTACTAGTTTAGAAAGCAAAATCTATAGGAAACCCTAGCTAGCTACAAACTATTAATTAAGCATGGTGTTCATAAGGTTTGTAGGCTTCATACTTGCTCTTCTCTTTGTCTCATTTGCACTACAAACTCTTTCTGTACATGGTGTTCATCATCAAGGTACTTCATACTCTCTCTCTCTCTCTCTCTCTCTCTCTCTCTCTCTCCTGTGTTTTGATCAATGGCTCTTCTTATATTTATCTCTCATCTATGTCTTTGCTAGAAAGGAGATTATTGCGAGGAAAGTCAATTAAGGGAACTCAAGAAAATGATGCATCTCTTAAAAAGACATCCAACACTGTTCAAGTAAGGTCTTTTAACCTTGCATGTGATCATATTCTCACCAAATTCGTGTGTGTGAGTTACAGAATAAGGGATCTAAACCTAATAACCATGGGCATCTTCACATGTAGTTGAGTGTTCAGGTTTCTTGATAGATAAAATACGTAGTATAAGTAATTAGAGGGTGGGTGAGTTAGTCACCGTTTAAACCTAGTGGCCTATGGTGAGTTCCAATTTGTTACTAGCTAGCTAGTAGCTATAGGGTATGTGAGTGTCAAAAACAAAACATTTCATCTCCTTGCCCTTATCTTTTTGTATGTGAAGACTAAAGTGATTCTTATACGAGTTATCTAATGAAAAGTGTTGTTTAAACCTAAGAACCAACATGTGCTGTTTTCATATTTGATCTAGCTTGACTTGTGATTTCAAAGTTGTAACTCAAGGAGGAGGTTTAAGGGTTATTGTTTGAACAGGAAGATGTTGCTGAAACTAACTTGGGGATCGATCGCGGGTCACAAAAAGTGCGAATCAGAGGAAGGAAAATGGGAATGATATTGAAGGAAGATGGAGAAATTGCTGCAAGATCAAGAACAACCCAAAAGTTGAATGTGGAAGCAGGTTTTGTTGCTTTCACTGCTGATTATCATATGGCAAAACACCACCCTCCTAGGCATAATTGAAACACAGGCAATAATATATTACTTATTACTGCTTGTATTTCTTAATTTAATCATAACTAGATCCATCTTAGTTATTATATATACCTTTTCTTTAATTTTTGTTCACCTCTATTGAACATATATATGCTTAATATATTATGAAGAATATATAAATTTTTTCTAATTTAATTTAATCTCTAATCACATTTTTAATTAACAAAATAATCCTACACTTTCAAGATTATTCATATATTTAAGAAACATTTACGTGTTAAAATCTAAATTTTTGGCTTTGACAGCATGTATTTCCTTAATTCTCATAACTTATCATCTATAATTTTTTATAAAACTAAATTAGAAAGCTGAAATTATAATTATTAGACTTTCAAGAACTTTTTGGATATGGAGAAGTACTATGATAAACCTCTGATTTGTTTAGTTTATTTTAATGTCTGTAATATTAAAAGATGTGTTAGGGTTGGTTAATTATAAGCTTAAGGTGTAATTTTATATGTAAAATTAATATGCTTTTATCATATTTTTTGGAACAGGTATGAATGCTTTTAAGAAAGGAGCACAGGACTTCTTGAATAACCAAGTAATCCATTATTATAGTACTAATAAAGTTTTTAGCTACATACACTATAGTTAATGATGTTTGTCATATTAGTTAAACATCACGTATATTGGAACATATTTGATAGATTATTAAGACAGTTCATTGTTCTCCTTGCAGGGACAAGAAAATAAGTTGGAGAAGACGATTATAAGCGCTAGTGAAATCTCACTAAAACAAGATCTTTCTCGTTCTAACACAAGTCCCTCAAGTTATGGTACAAGCAAGTTGTTTTCCAATAATCATCAGAGCAATGAATGGAGAAAACTACTTGAAGCAGCCGACGAAAAAGTTATGCAAATGATGAGAAGGGATTACGGTGGCATGAGGAGGCCACGACGAAAGCCTCCGATCAACAACCATGAGCCTAGAAACTGACTACACAAAATAGCGATTTGGTTTAGTATTTAGGTCCATGGTTCAAACTTTAAAAATGAAAAATAAGAAATAAGAAAGGGTTAGGTTTAGGCTCACAATTTTGCTCCCCCTATACAAGTGAAGTCCCCTAACATCTATAGATAGATTCATATAGTATTAACAAGTAGCAAAGCCCAAAATGGTATTATTTTTTTTGTTTTTGGGTGTCTGTATTTTTGTTTTTCAATAGAAGGGTCATAAAATGTTTTGTTGGTAATATTTTGTAAATTACGCGCGTGTGATTTGTTTTCGTTCATAAAAGTCGTCTGCTAGTTTTTTTTAGATTATCACCACATCAAAAGAGAGTATCACCAACACATTTTTTATCGCCGAATAATTGTGTTCATCGCTAGTTTTCAAAATATCACATACAAATCATAATGGATTACGGACAGAATCCGTCAAAATTTGAAAAATCTAAATTTTTAGGTTCGTATTCTATCGGTGATCCATCGAAAATTACCGACTGAATTAGCCAACTTTGCGGTAAATATTATCACGCCTGTCTTTTTAAGAAAAGATTCTTGCTCATTTGTCATATAGATTTTTAGTCGGTAAGCTAAAATAAAATTCATACAATCAGCTTTTCAAAAAGATCGCCGCTTAATTTTCACATAAACATTCATGATACACTTTTCGTTGGTAATACGTCAGTACTTCACACAAAGATTACAAATATCTTTTGTACACTTCTTAGTTCCAAACACATTCTATTTTTTTTTTATATGTATAAGTCTCACGACATGTATGCTTCTTTGTATGACATTATGTACTTTGCACACTTCATCTTTAATATAATTTATTTATTTGTATATCTAAGATCTAGAAATAGAATGTAGAGTATTAATCAAATACGCATGCCTTCAATATTAAAGATATTATATTATGTTTAAATATATTATACAACCGTTAAATATAATAATTAATATTTTTTATTCTTAACTATGTCATATTTATTTTAACAAACATAAAAATCTAAAAAACGTATTTAAAATTACCTACGAAAATTTATTGGGAAAATCTATACTAATAAAATAAAATATTTATATGTCACTTGTTAATTTTCTTTGCTATCCACCTAGGCTTCACATAAGATTTGGACGCATATAGTTATTATATTGAAAGTTAACTATTTAACGATACATTAAATGTTAAAAAAAATTATATAGTTTTCAAATTATAAAATAGAATTTTTGATGAATTAAAAACATTTTTATTTTTATTAAAAAATATAACTATTTAAAAATATGTTTATAAAATCTATACTAATAGATTAAAATATATAAACATTTTTATTGCTAATCTATCTTGTCGCCACCTAAGCTCCATCTAAGTGTACTCACTAAAATGAAACTCATAAGTCACAAATGTTAGATATATGTTTACCAAAAATAAATGTTTATAATTAAATTATTAATTATTATTTTTGGAAATATAATTATTATAAAATAATTGCAAAAAGCTTTTCTTAAATTATTTGGTAATTAAATTTCATGATCACACAATATTGAAATCAAAATTCATTTACACACTTTGTGCATGTGATTAGTTTACTTGAATTTGAGAATTTGATTTTTTTTCTTTTTATATGCATATATTAATGTTACATTTCACTAAAATTGTTTATTTTATATCATCATTTACAAGACGATCTAAATTTATTACAAAAATATTATTGTCAGATGTGTGAATATCTAAATTTTCATACTACTATAATTACATAATTAGTATAAAAAGTTACAATCATGCACTATATATAAAGAAATATATACAATAAATTCTTATAAATAATAATTGTCATCTTTTTTATATATTATGTGACACCCAATATAAATCTCACATCGGCCATGAACAGTAGATATGTCTGGTTCATAGGTAATGTTTGGTCTCTAATATCACCAACGCGTTTTGGGCATATTGGTTGTAGATAAGAGGAGAACTCCACAGTTAAGTGTGCTCAGGTGGCAGCAATCCAGGGATGGGTGACCTCCCTAGAAAAGTTTCACACTGACAACCAAAAGCAGATCCGTGAGCTTTTCATGGGCAAAGCAGACAATATTGGTCGTACGACAGGTCAGGTGTGACAAAATGGTATCAGAGCCACTCCTGTGTCGTTCGTGATGTGACACATACCTTACCGAGGACGGTGACTTCTCGGGCTTATCGAGGACGATGAGTCCAAAGGGGGGTGATTGTGACACCCTACAAAAACCCACATCGACCGTTTTTAGAAGAGATTACTAGTTCATAAGTAATGTCTGGTCTCTAATATCACCAACGCCTTTTGGGAGTATTAGCTGTAGATGAGAAGAGAACTCCATAGTTAAGCGTGCTCAAGTGGCAAACAATCCAGGGATGAGTGGCCTCCCTGGGAAGTTTTCACCCGGACAACCAAAAACAAATCCGTAAACTTCTTATGGGCAAAGCGGATAATATTGGTGCTACGAGAGGCCGGGTGTGACATATTATTGTTTATAACTTAAATATGTTTATTATATATTGATTTATCGATGTCTTATCCATATTATATATATCAGATTATACTAGAATTAAGGCCCCGCGTTACGGCGAGGGCGTAAATCTATGCAAAGTTGTACCAATGTCAACTCATCGTCAACAACCATCAACAATGAAAAAACTCGTATTAAAAAAGAAATAACGAAAAAATAAAACCGAACGTAAAACAAACGTAAAAACTATAAAGCACATACCTGAAACGTAAAATATTAAAAACAATATCTAGGACTAAGGCGTAGTGACAGGGTCGTTAAACGGGAAAAATCGACGTGAAACGTTAAACCACATGTGTACATTACGGTATTTTAGCTCATTAAATTTAGAGCAAAATGTAAAACAAAAATTTGTAAAAGATGAAAATTAAGGAGACAAAAGTTTAAAGTAAAAAAAATTTTAAGGAATTGTAAAATATGTAAAGAAATTGAGACTAAAAGTCAAATTAAGATTAAAAAACACACACAAAAGAAAGTACAACTCATTAAAGCTAAATTTACAACTCATAATGCATAAAAAAATTAGTAATTAGTATATATATAATTATATAATATATGTTTTATAGTTTTTTTTTAATTCATCCGTATAAAACACGGGTATCAAACATAGTAAATTGTAATGTAAAATGTAAAGAGATTTGCATAATGAAAGAGGTTGTTTGAGAATGGTACACGCCTCCACCCTTCTTTTCTAAAACGTGTAACATAAGGCTGCATCAAGCTAGACATCATATTTTTCTTTGAAACTTAACCACTTCTAAACCATACTATAAACTATATAAACCTAGGTTTACTCTAAAGAAGTTATGTCTCTTACCATTGGGCTAGCAAGACGTTATAGGTCCTACTAAACAGATACTCGTATCTTGGATCGACCCATATTTCAATACTAATCTCATGTGTACAAATGACCCGCAACAAGGAGCCATGTAATTGATTCATTTCAGTATTAAACGTGCAGATTTATAGTTTTTCCACCAAACATCACTGCAATAACAGCCTGTACACAATCATCAGGTTTCAGCCTTGAAAGCCGAGTCTGTCAAGATTCAGCTATGCTAGTCATCTTTTTCAACTGATTCTCCTGCAACTCAATGCACCCGACAACCCCCGAGAACTCTTCACCCGCAAACGATATTGTACTATCCTCTCTAACCAACCGCCTTTGTTTTAGCTTTGTTATGGCATGTGAAACTTCCCCAATTGCAGGCCGTTTCCTTGGTATCTTATGCAAGCATCTGCGTGCTATTAGAGCCAAGCTTCTTACATCTTCAGGATCACAATCACCAGCAAGCTCCTTGTCGAGAATTTCATCAATCCCATCTGAACTCATTGCGGCCTTTAGAATTTAGAAAAATCAATATTTCTTCATTGTAAATGCCCTAAAGCTAGAGGGGGCAATAAGTTTCAAGTAATGAATGTTGCATACATCGGTAAAAAATTAATAGTGCTAACAAGTTCCGTTTTTAACATGTACTGAGGATTTGCTTTTTTTGACATGAACTCATTTAGACCCATTACTCAACATGTCCAACCCATTCATTCATTTTGCCACCTCTACCTAAAACCGTAACAATTTAGAAGTAGATGGTATTAACTTACTAGATTGACATACTCCATGAGATCTTGTTGTGGGTGAATTGCTGTAATGAGTTCAAATAGGATGATTCCAAAACTGTAGATGTCGCTCTTCATTGTGAACTTGTTTGTGGATATATACATTGGATCGATGTACCCATATGTACCTTTAAGGCTAGAGTTTCGACCATCATAGACCTCTTCTTTAGATAGACCAAAATCAGCAACCTATTTAATTTTATGTTTTTTCAAGTCAAATAAGCGCCAGTTTCTCAACAATGCTATAATAAATAAGATCAAGCAATT
>BJCM01064960.1:0-10926 GCA_018326385.1 Flaveria bidentis | reverse complement strand
ATTGTATCCAGCTGGCCTTCAAAGTATGACCGGCTGTAGGATGTAGTATAAGTATCTCAGGTTCTTGTAACTTTCTTTTATGCTTTGTAACACTTGTAATAGAACTTGAGAAAGCAATATACTGCAATCTTGAAAACCATATACTTGTGTATCTTGTTCTCTTGTTTTGTCTCTTGCTTAATTACTCGTGTTCTTAGTATCATCTATTGTGGTTATCCGGTTCACTGTTTGATTATGTTTATTTTATTCTTCTCTTTGTGTTGTTGTGTTGTAAGTGACCACCTTCAACTGTCCTGCAAAAAGGTATACATGTAGATCCTTCAAAGATTGATGCAATGAAGGATTTGCCGGCACCAAAAACGCCTACTGAGGTGC
Organism: Flaveria bidentis; assembly: GCA_018326385.1. NCBI lineage: Eukaryota > Viridiplantae > Streptophyta > Magnoliopsida > Asterales > Asteraceae > Flaveria > Flaveria bidentis. Next base: position 10,551 of record BJCM01064960.1, on the reverse strand, counting down.
GACAATTCCTTGGTTTGGCAGGCTATTATAGACAATTAATCAAGGGATTCTTAAAGTTATCATAACCTTTGACCACCCTAATCCACAAGGGAACCATCTACAAATAGGGCAGCCAAGAGTAATCGGCATTTCAAACACTTAAAAACAAACTCTGTAGTGCGCCGATCCTAGCTTTACTAGAAGGAACGGATGACTTTGTTGTTTATTGTGATGCATCCATCTAGGGTTTAAGAATTTGAAGGCAGAATTTATACGAGGCATAGAGAAACAGTTAGAAACCAAGGCTGATGGAATTCATTATTTCATGAAACAGATCTGGGTACCATAGTATGCGAATTTACGAGAGCTAGTAATGGATGAAGCTCATAAGTCACGTTACTCAATTCATCCGGGTTCAAACAAGATGTACCAAGATCTGAAGGAGTGTTACCGGTGGCTAAACATGAAAGCTGAGATTGCCACCTATGTAAGTAGATGCCTAACTTGCTCTAAAGTTAAGGTGGAATACCAGAGATCATTCGATTTACTTCAACAACCAAAAATTCCAGTGTGGAAATGAAAGCAGATATCGATGGACTTTGTCACAAAGTTGCCTAGGACTCCAGGGGATGCGATACCATTTGAGTTATAGTAGATCGCTTAACAAATCCGCTCACTTTCTAGTAATCCGAGAGACTGATTGAATGGAGAAGTTGACACGAATTTATTTAAGAGAAATAGTCTTGGCATGGTGTACCAATATATATCATATCCGATCGTGATGCTCGGTTCACTTCTCAACTCTGGCAATCTTTGCAAGGATCATTGGAAACGCGGTTGGACATGAGCACTGCATATCATCCACAAACTGATGGTTAAAGTGAACGTACGATCCAGACATTGTAAAATATGTTGCGTGCCTGTGTGATTGATTTTGGCAGTAATTAGGAAACTCATTTACCATTGGTTAAGTTCTCCTACAATAACAATTATCACACCTCAATTAAGGCTGCATCATTTGAGGCACTGTATGGGCGTAAGTGCCAATCACCTATTTGTTGGGCAGAAGTTGGAGAAAGCCAACTTACAGGTCCTGAGCTTGTGCATGCGAGGACTCAGTAGATCATGCAAATTCGTAACCATATGGCAGCAACACGTGATCGACAGAAGAGTTATGTTGATAAACATCGTAAGCCGTTGGAATTTCATATTAGTGACAAAGTACTCCTAAAAGTATCACCTTGGAAAGGTGCGATACGCTTTGGAAACTCTAGAAAACTAAACCCTAGATACCTTGGACCGTTTGAGATTGTGAAAGGGATTGGTGTAACTAATGGCTGAGATCCTGGTATGTCACGCGCCTAACGGTATTACCCCGTTCGTGGAAATTAAGGGTGTGACAACACCCTATATCAATCCCACATCAGCCTTGGACAGGAAGGATTCTTGGTTTATAAGGGATGTCCGGTCTCTATTATCACCAACGTGTTTTGGGTGCATTGGTTGTGGATGAAAGGAGAACTCCACAGTTAAGCGTGCTTATGTGACATCAATCTAGGGATAGGTGACATCCCTCGGAAGTTTTCACCCGAGCAACCAAAAACAAATCCATGAGCTACTCGTGAGCAAAGTAAACAATATTTGTGCTATGAGGGACCGGGTGTTACAGAATGGTGTCAGAGTCATTCTTGTTCCGTTTGGGATGTGGGACATACCTCACCGATGATGGTGACTTCTCGGGCTCATTAAGGACGATGAGTCCAAAGGAAGGGTGATTGTGATACCCTACATCAATCTCTTATCGCCCAAGCGGACAATATTGATGGTATGAGGTGTCGGGTGTTACAATCAATGCCTTAGATGAAATCGTTAAAAATAAACGACATTTAAATATTAGTGAACATAAACGTAGATCTACTTAAGCATAAAACTATTACAATTAGCGAAAAGGTCGTAAAAAGGAAATAAAAAACCTAATATAACTTAAGTTTTTAATCAAAAAAATAGATCAAGGGAAACAAATAATGGTAATGCTAAAAGGGGAGTGGTGATATAACCCTATTTGTTCCTTACTTTAAAACCTTAAAACCGACCACTCCAATCTTCTCTTTTGTCAACTTAATGATAGTTAATATTTACAAATTAAAATAAATTGATTAAATAAACTTGTGCATTACATGTTGTATCTGGTAGCCATATATATTTAAATTGTGAGCCGTTTGTTCTAAACAAATAAAATTCAAAAAAACTTGAAAAAATTAAATTAAATATATTTTGCAAATATAGTTAAAACAGAGTTCATGCTATTGTATAAAAAAGGGATAAAAAAGTGAAGGTTAGAGGCAGAGTTCATAATTTGTAAGAAATCTAAAAAAACATTTAATTTATACTTTAATAACTTAAGATGAAAATTTTTAAATACGTTTTAGAAAGATCCCTTCATGAGAAAACTTAAAAAGGAGCACATGGTAAAACCTTAATTAATCGTATACGGACATGAAACATTTAATTATTTATACTCTTCTTTTTCGTTGAACATATCAAAAGCATTCCCCCTACCCTCTTGCGACTGCTAACGTGAAAGTCACCATTGTATCGCTTGACGTTCAAATTAGAGAAGTGAAATCATCATGCGTTATAACTCCACGACTCTCTTATGAAGATTTGGTGATTAAAGGTGCAGAGCAGGAAATGAAGATGATGCAGAGGATGTAAGAATTTAGAAAAGAAGTTATGGGGATCTCTTTGCAATTTGATGAAGTTTAGTGGCATGATTTTGGAACTCTCAAATTTATTGTATTTACTGACATGTCTAATTAGTATATATATAGTAATGTGCTTTATCAACACGAATAAACCTCTAGAATGTTGGTTAGATTATGTTTATAACTCTTATGTTTAGTTGGTTAAAAGTGCCTAATACCAACTAGCCTAGGAAAATGTACTTCTTTTGTCGCAACATACTCAAATGAGGATGTTAGTAGAAGCATGGTTTTTAATTTTTCTTATTTTGAAATAAGGTTCTTCGTAGGCACTTTAGGTGGTATAACTAAAGGGTGGGGTTGAAACATGTGGTAAGGAAGTAGTGACTTGCCTCTTACTTTTGGGTTAGATAAGGGTCTTGTGTTCTTACACAACAGACTTAAGTCTTTTAATAAAGTCTTCGAATTTTCTTGACTAGACTCGAGACTTAACCAAATGGGCGTGTTGGCATTGTTTGCGGAGAAGTAGACAGGAGGTTTGGGTTATTGGACAACTAGATTTGTTTCCAACTTAGCCTCCTAAACATCTTAAGGAGCTATGATTTTTTGTAGCAATGCAAGGCCCTCCCTGAAATCTTGATAACTAGTTCAACTAACGACTCTAATTCTCTAGGCGTCAAGTGAGATAATCAAAGTGAGATATATTATTTGATTCTTGATGGTTCTGATTTTAACTCCCTAAATCTTTGTGGTTGCTTAAGCCCCACAATTGAGGTTTTGTAAATGGTAGGATATATGATCATGCCAAAAGGTATCTAGCATTTAATGAAAAGTCAATCATATCATGAACTTGATTTCCTTGATTTATCAAGACTTGTGACCATGTTAGTATGTGATACTAACGTAAATAAATCGTGACATACCACGTGTTATAATCTTATTGGTCTCATTGTTAAAACTAGCATGTTTAGTCGAGTCACGCTACGTGTCACGTGTAAGCGAGCTTATCATCCCCACCATCGATGACACGTAGCAATACATATTTAATAATTAGATAACAAACCAATTGATGCCAACTAAAACCCCTCAACTCTCAACAACCTCCAATAAACCAACTCACACTACCTTTTTCTTCTACAAACAAATGCTCATCATCTTCAACAAAAAAAGCATCTTCAACAAAAAAACATCTACAACAATGTCATCTTCTTCATCTCTAATGGTGATAATTACACTCCTTGTGATCGGCCTATCGACATCAACAGCACAAGCACAGGCTCAAACGTGTGCATCAAAGCTAGTCCCCTGCGGTCAATACCTCAACGCCACCACAACGCCGCCGAAGTCGTGTTGTGATCCGATCAAAGAGGCGGTGGCCACCGATCTACCGTGCCTCTGCAATCTGTACGCGAATCCTTCGTTTTTGTCTAGCATCGGAATCAACATTACTCAGGCTCTTCGTCTTCCTCGCTTGTGCGGCATCACTTCCGACACTAGCGTCTGTAAAACTGGTTAGTGACTCTGTTGATCGTCTAAATGTTGTGAAACTGATTGCTGTTTGGAATCGTTGTGCTGAATCTGTTTCGTTTTAGCGTTTTGGATCTTATGATAGTGAATTTGTTCGATTTGTTGTTGATTTATTACCTGAATCGTGATTCTGTAATCGGTTTTACCATTTGATTGATAAACAGATTGTGCTGCACGATTCAAAATGAAGAAAAACTCGATTTGATTGTTTTTAAACATTGATTCGGTTGATCATACTGCAGTAGTGTAAATTATTATGAGTTAACAGTTGATTAGTCAAAATGTTGTGTAAATTGATTTCCGTTTTAACGTTTTGGATCTTGTGAAATTGAATTAGTTCGATTTGTCGTTGATTCACTATCTAAATCGTGATTCTGTAATCTTCAAATTGCGGAAAAACACGAGTTGCTTATGTTAAGACATTGATTCGATTGAGCGTACTGTTGTTATGTAAAGCATTATGACTTGCAATTGATTAGCTCAAAATGTTAAGTAAAGTAGTTTAGGTTTAAACTTTTTTGTTCTTATGAAGTTGAGCTAGTTCGATTTGTTGTTGATTCATCATCCGAATCGTGATTCTGTAATCAGTATCACCATTTGTTTGTTAAATAGATTATGCTACACACTTCAAATTGCTGAAAAAACGAATTGATTATCTTTAGATATCGATCGATTGATCATACTGTTGTTAGGTAAACTAATTACTGTAATTGACAATGTTGATGCAGCTCAAGCTCCACATGGATCCAGCCCTAAACCTCCATCAGGTATTGTCATGGTCTCTTGATCCTCTGTTTTACCAAACAAGTGTTGTAGTTTGTTGTTGGTTGTGATTAGTTACTTTGATATTATAGTCATAGATCTACAGCAGGAGTATCCAATGATTTTATTTTAGCTTTTGGATAAATTTAATCCTTTTAGTCAATCTATTGGTGGCTTCAATTTGACTAACACTTGGTTTATTATATCAAACCTAAAACAACTTCTTGTTTTCTTTTTGATAAAACTAAAGATATTAAATTCTAGTACTATGATACCCTATTGAGGTATGAAATATTGATCTGTACATTTGAATAGTTAATCATCAACATTATATGGGCTGTGTGTATATATTCATATACATACATAGCATCAGGAACCTAATTAAACCCTAGACCGATAATACCAAGTTAAACCTAAATCTAGTCCCTCATGCGCATGATCTTTGCGTGTTATTTTTATGTTTAGAGACCCCATTGATGAAACATGCTTTCCCATTTTTGTCTAAAGACCTCTATGTAATAACACTTGTTAGTCATACCAAGTAAATAGTGGTTAGTCTTGTAAGCTGCTTTTGCAATTCGTATTAGTGGCTCAAAAGTTTTTTTTAATTGTTTCTAGATTTCACCGTTTTTATTTTCTGATATACGAGTCTCATTTACATAAAACTCGAGAACTTGTGAAATGTGAAGATCAATATACTGCTAGTACGCTTTCTACCCGTCACTTCATGTGATTGTGTATTTTGCAGGCAGTAGCAGTACCCCTGAGGGAAGTAGCGCGGGTAAGATTGCTTCAAGCGAGGTCATCGGTTTGTTATTTATTTCAGCTTATATGATGTTATTTTAAAACTGTTCATGTAGCATACCTTGTATGATTCATTGATATGAAAGAGGAGTACATGTAACACTCAAAATGATTCATTTGGGTATAAGTTAATAAATTAAGTTCTTTTCATTTGTTTCTTCAAGTGTTTTCATTGCTAACAATTGTATCCTAACAACTAGAAGAACAAACTGAGAGCATCAAGAGTTAACATACTCACCTAAAAAGGACACTCGAAAGTGAGCACTGTAGTACGTCTTCTTGAAAGCAAAAACACATCTCAACCGTCTAGCATGTAGAGCTTTGAGTCCTGATCAACCCCAAAACATTTCAAACCGATCCGAAGTTCATTGTATCATCAGTTTCAAGGCCTGATACATTCAAGATTTTCCGATGATGTCCCAACGTGTCAAACCAATGTCTCACAATCTGGGCAGATAAATGTATGCATGCATATATGTGTGCTTGTTTGCTCGTCTAAAAGTTTTAAGTTCTAACAGTTGAAGCCTAAAAATGTCTCAGTTCTGCAATTTTCTGTTTAAATTGGATTTAAACAATCAAGTCCAAAATTGTTACCTATCGCGGTAGATGGTTGTTCAAGTGTAACTAGATTTGTATTCTTTTGTTATAGATTTCTTGTAGGGAACGAGGCGCAAAAGGCCGGACCAAAATTGTAGGATAAAAACTAAACGGTTAGCTCCAAATTCTGAACCAAACCAGACCATTTAAACATCATCAAACCAAACCATTTTAATATTAAACAGACATGCTCAGACCTAACCATTAAATTTTGAATTTTATTTTTTAATGTCTTTGTTTCGTAAACTTTATAGGAGTGGGAAATAGAATTTTTTGTTAATAATGAATTGAAAATTGAAATAGAAATTATTTCCCTCGTTATCATTCAAGCAAAATATTTCAACAATCCTTCTAGACTGTGGAGAATTCAATGGGTTCACCGACCTCTGACCATTTTCACATAGGTCAGGCATGCTGCTCCCGCGGTCGTCACCTTGCCACCACATGATCATCACTCTGTCAGCAGGGGGGACCCAGAAAACTTTTTCTCCGGGGTCAGCTTTTTTTCCAGTTTTCGAATAGACGTGTATATCTCAACTCAATGTTGAATATTTGGTTTGGGTCAGGTTAGACATACAAAATAAATTACATTTATATTATAAGGCATTTGACAAAAATACGATTTCATTAGAAAATAAAACACATTACACTTTATACTTGTTTACGTGGCTTCATCTTTTAAAAAATATCCAATACATTATCAACCGAAACCTTCTTAAAAATGTCTCTCTCTTAAAAATGTAGCAAATACAAACATTGTTTACGGTATTCTTCTAAAAAAAATAAGGATAATTAAGGAATGTTAATAGATTAATGAAATATGTGTTACGTGTTTAGTTAAATAAATGAGTTTAGAGATTTTATACAACATAGACCTATTGGTGATTATTCTGATATTACTTTTCTTAACTAAGTAAACTATTATTTTAATTTTTAGTGGGTTAAACATTCCAATAACAATAGGGTTTAGGGGTCGTAAAATGTTTTATAGTGGTCAGTATTAAAAAATACACGAGATCAATAAAAAACTATCAATACACATTATACATAAGGGGGAAAATCTGTGGGGTCGGTTGACCCCTCCCCTCCCTTCTTAGGTCCGCCCAAGTCTGTCAGTGCCACCCCAATTATTGACATCGTCATTGAAGCCGCTATCCTCATCTACCCCCACCACCAGTGACGTATGGTAGGTGGTGGTGGTGGTCGGTTGGTGAAAATGATGATAGTGAACTTGATGGTTGCAATATGAGGTGAGGGTGATAGATTAAAAAAATTATGATTGTTTTGCACTCATATATTTTCATATTCAAATTTCTTTAACTGATTACAATTTCATTAACCATATTTGGGTTTTAAAACTACTACTTTTTAATTCTAAAGCTTTTGAAAATTTCAATTTCTTAAAAAGTTCTTGCACAAAACGCACTCTACCTCTTAATATGTTGCTTTAAAAAGGTTTAAAGCTATAACGTTATAGAAAATGAAAGAACATGTAACAATATTTCAAATATTAAAATTATCATTAATCTTGTATATAATAATTTGTGTAATAATTTAGAGCATTCACAAACAACTCAAAAAAGTTTGAATAAGTGACCAAAAGCTATTACTTTTCTTTCTAAATACTAAACAATAATTACACCATTTTGAAATAAGGGCGGCCAATAACTTCAAAAAGTACAAATTTCTCCCTTATATTGAGAGTTCTTCGTCTTCGTAATCATGTCATCATTCATCACATAGTTTATCAAAAAGGCTTCCGACTTTTTACGGTGCACTCGAGAACAAGTTTGAATACAACAACAAAGTCATAAATTTAAGATTTTATTCACTGAGCTAAAGTTTCTGCGATCAAAAAAATACAAATATGTGCGTAAGCCACCTGAATTTTTAGTCTATTACTAAGAGTCAAAGACTATTGACAAAAGATTGTAGTTCAATTCCAGATAAGAAATAGATTAGGATTTAGTATAATTTAGATGTAGCAGTAGATGTACATCAAATTGATGTTAAAAAAAACTAACGTAATGTATTAGTGTCATCTTCTAATAATTTGCTAAAAGTTTTTCCTTTAATAAAGTTCATAGATTGTGTTCAACACATATTAATTTCTTCATATCTACGCGGTACACCCTTAAAGTTGTCACTTAGCAGAAGATAAAAAAAAATATGATATCTCAAAATGACTATTACCCGGTATACACCTTGTAGACATTACAATTAGCCTAACATTAGAGCTCTCTTTAAACTTAAATTACAAAACATTTTTAAACAAATATATTGATGGGTTAGAAGGTTACAACCAACCACAAACGGTAAATGACACGTGCGGAATAAAAAACACATTTGGTCAAAACTTTCCCCAACCTAAATGAACCTATGATAAACAAATAGAGTATACAAATACAACAATAAAAAGACATCCAATTTTAACGTGGAACCCCTCTTGAAACCGAAAGTAAAAACCATGAGACTACTAGAGTCGCTTAGAATCCACTATCACTAAAATCAATAGTACAAGAGTTTGTTCTAGGTATTCCAAAGTCATTAAACAAACATTATATACTTAAAATCAACTCACATTAAGCATATGGAATCAAAAAGGAAAAAGAAAGAAGATATCACCCAAATCTGCAGGCAGGAGCAAGGCTTATAATCCAGACTTGATTAGAACAATTACATTGTTGTATAAGATCACCCGGGTGTTGTGAAGATATTGTCCAAATTTTACAACGATCCAACGGTTTCGATCTCTACAGCTGGGTCAAGAAGTGGCGGGAATCCCCTCTTTTTGTCTACTCTCTACTCTCTTTGTCTATTTGCTAAATGAAATACTCCACACACTACCTTTAACTTCTGAATCCTTTAATTTACTTAAGTAAAGAGATGAGCCATTAAAATAGGTTCTTCTCATGGGCCAAAAACAATTGACCCAACAAATCTTACTTTTTTGGCTTATGAGGAAGAGTCTGCCATCCAGATGATATAGCAACAACCCTTCACTTCTTCCTTGCTAAAGTTTTCGTTAACATATAGCAACAATTATCATGGATGTGAACTTTATCAAGTTCAAACAATTTGTCTTCATCAACGTCTCTAATCCAATGATACTTCACATGATCACATCAATGTGTTTTTGTTCTCTTATGAAACATAGAATTATTACCAAGGTGAATAGCAATTTGATTATCACAAAGAACCACGTAGCGTTGTTGCATAAAGCCATTCTTTTGCATAAATATTTTTAGCTAAGTAGTTCTTTGCATGCTTCTGGTGATACCGTATATTTTGCCTCAATGGTGGACAAAGCAGTACACTTTTGCAATCTTGACTGCTATTGACACAGCTCGCCCTGTGAAAGTCATAAATATCCAAAAATAGACTTAATGTTGTCTTTGTTTCCAGCCAAATCATAATATGTCTAGCCAACATGCCTTAGTTCCCCATTTTCAATATGTTATACCTAATTTGAAAGTACCACAAAGATATCTAAGAATCCACTTAACAGTTTTTGGCTCAAGAGAGTTGTATCCTTCTTTATCTTGATAATTGTCCTTTTCGCGACCTCATCAACAATTTTGATTATAATCTCTTTGTCAATATCGTTTTGACATTTTCTCAAACAAGAACCTATCATAGTTAGTATTATTTCATTTTTCGTCCATAGGCCAGATAAATCCTTAATATGTTTTTAGTCTCCCAATTGTTTCATTAAGGATCATTGTTTCTAATCTGAATATTACACAATCGAAGCAATAATTTGTAGAAACTTGTTGGGTGCTACGTTTAGAAGTTTGTGAACCGGCATATTGCCATTAAACATTACTTTTATGATATCTAATAATTCGGAACAATATCGATCAAAATAACGCGGTGTTGCATGTGTGAAAAACGCCGGCCTCTTGATATCGGTTTGTCAAGTCTAATCAAAAATAATTTATAACGGTCCAAACTCACCTAAGATAGCTAGGGTAAGTAGGGTCGATCCACAGGGAATATGTGGAAAGTGTGGTTCAACTCGTAAAGTCTAAGGGTTTATTGAAAATACTTTTAACTTAACTAAATTGCAAAAAGTACTTAAATCAAAAAGAAAAATTGATTGTAACCAATTGTGAGAGAAGTAATCCTCTTCGGGGTTCAGGTTTATGACTCAGGCTTGCTCTTTTAGTTTAACGGGTCA
>BJCM01064954.1:0-14791 GCA_018326385.1 Flaveria bidentis | reverse complement strand
TAAATTTTTGTGTTGGTGAAGTTGATAATTTAACATAGGTTATTCTACTCATTGCTTATGCATTAAACAAAATAGTTTAAAGACTATAGTTATGAATGGTAGTATAGAATTGCATAAACGATTATGATTGAATACAAAATAACAAAGTAAATGTAAAAAAGTAATACTTCAATTTAGCTTATTATAAGCTAAACAATGATAATCTCATATATTTAACCTATAAATTTATTGCAGATGAGCACTTAATCATCTGAGGCATCCACTTTCTATGTTGGTCCAGAAGTTGGTCTAAAAAAGCTCGCCGAGTACCTTCTATCTCGTAGTTACAATGTTACATCACTTGCTGAATTAACATTGTTTTTTGATAGATACTTGATTCTTTATGAGTTAACTTTACACTTTGATAAATTTCTTGCATTTGTGATTAACTGATATGTGAAATAGGCTGCTTGATTTTGTGAATTAGGTTGTTGTGAGTTACTTAATTGTAAATTCGACTATTTGATTTGATTGTGTGAACTAGGCTATTATGATTTACTAATTTGTGTCAAAGTGAAAAACAAAATGCCAAGTTGTTTTCTACTTGTTCTGATTTGTTGGTTTTTAGAATTTATGGAACCCAATTTAGGATGGAAAACAAAAAGAAGTTTATGAGAAGAGCCTTAATTTTAGTATCTGCTTAGGGTCTCACAAAAGCTTAAGCCGACCCTGTATATGTATGTGTATGTATGATTCACGATTTTTGGACAAGGTTATTTCAAGAAGGAAAAATGAATTCCGTTTTATATATTTTTAGTTAAGAAAATATTTAATTAAACATTTCATCAATTGAACAGTTAGAGACCTAGTTGGAGACCTAATGTATTATTTGGAAGACCCACCAAATCATAAAATAATAATATATATTATTCTAGAAAACAGCTGACCATCATGAAGGGGAAAAGAAAAACACCAAGTTCTCTTATTACATGACTAGAAAATATAATAAATCTCCATGTATAATTATTGATATATGATAGGATCTTATTATAATGAACTACACCTCACAAATTTGATTATGTTTTCTGGTTTGATCTTTTGTTTTAGAAAATCAACTTATATTAGGTACAATTAGAAAAGGTTTTAAAGATAGTGATGTCAAATTGAATCTCAACTAAAACCCTTTCTTGTAATTTATACTTATCGACTCTATATAATCAACCTAAATTGAAAACCGACTTAATTATTCAATGAATGGCTTTTTTAACTTTTATTAAGTGTTATTATCTTCTGAATATTTTATAAATGCTATAGAACATATTTGAATTCTAGTTACATTTGAACGCTTATTTTTATTTGAAAGAAAGAAGAATAGCAAAAATGCACTAAATCTTAACGAAATTTCATAATTTTCAATTTAAGTTGAATTCAAAGAAAATTAATCATAAAACAGTAACTATGATTCATATATTTACATATGTTCAATTCATGTTACTGGATTTTTTTTAGTTTACGAAAAATTATTGAGGTTAAGTTAAATTTAAAAAAGAAAATAACTCTTTAAATGAGTTTAATTGAAAAATTGAGAAACTTAAGTTACTAATGTGTGATAAGTAATATATAACTAGTAGAAGCAATACACATGTTGAGGTGGGGTTGTTAAAAACGCTTGATTTAAAATAAGATTTATGTTTAGGTGAAGATAAAATTATAACATCACAACATTTTATTCAAAATTTTATAAAGTGAGAATAATATATCGCATCATTTTAATGTAAAAAACAAACCTATGAAATAATTTTATTAACTTGCACATTTGTGTGTTGATTAAAATTTACATTGAAATGTATGATAATAACTATTAAAAACATCCCATATTTCATAAATTAAAAAATAATAAATCGATAAAAGTATATTGTAAGTTTAATTAATGTTGAGTGACTATATAATAATTAATGAAAAAAACTTTTGTAGCCAAACTCTAAAATACAAATCCTTTTTAAAAACATGTTAATAGTTAATAATTAGTAACACTAGTTATTAATTTAACAATATTAAGTATTTATTCGTTAATATCAAGGCTAGACATTAGGACTTTCAAGATAGGCAAAGTCTATTACCTCCTCTTAAACCATTAAACCAAAATATTATTGACAAATCTTACGAATATATATAAAGAAATTACATTAGTTATTGTATCACATCAAGTTTGATGATTATACATAGTGATCATTTGCATATGAAAATTGTAAATTTAAACAGTATTTTTTTTATCAACGCGGGGAGATTAACACACGGTCAATAAAGGTGTCTATGTTGTTGTATATAAAGAGCCGCTAGTGTCTGTCGTGCATGTGTTGCTTTTGTATCCCATCATTTGCTCCATTGTAAAGGTAACTTATCACAACTTTTGAATCTTTCTTCATCGATTCATTCAATTCAATTTACTCACTCTTCGCCACTACATCTATAATTAACCCTGATGAACATATTTCATGATTGACACTTTCATTTGTTGTTGACAGTTGTTCTGATTATGAAATTGATTATCTTCCTTGTTCTAATATGATCTTGAATCTTTTGATTATAAAGTTTAAAGATTGCATATGCATTTTGAGTTTCAATGTCTAACACCTCATATTTGGCTTCAAACCACAAGATTTGATTGTATTACTAACCAAAGTTTTCTTCAATTCTTTGTCAGATTGTTGGATCATAAGCTTTCTGGAGTTTCAGCAGTTGCCCACCAACTGTTTGTTAAAAAGTCCAGCTGAAAAACAGTAACTTTTTCATTTTCCCATTATTGTTGTTCAGAATCTTGTTTATTAAACTGTAATAGGGAATGCAGAAAGATGTGTTTGCAAGGTAGTAGGAGACCTTTCTCTAATGATTTTGAAACCCAAGCTCTCGTTGAGCCATCATCGCTCCTCTTAGATGAGATTGGGCATATACACATCTGGTTATGTGGTAATATTATTCTCTTAAGTGTGACAATATTCTTTGAGGGTCAAACCATATCGTATCGTGATCTTTGTGAAGACGGTTGAGTGATATAGCTCTAGTTTATTGATTTGGGTTAGAGCTATTTGGGTTGGTTTTATAAATGGATTTCGAAAGGGGTGTTTTAATGCATCGTTACGAGTTGGGAAAATTGTTAGGACAGGGGAATTTTGCTAAGGTTTATCATAGTAGGAACCTTGAGACTGGGGTGAATGTAGCAGTTAAGATCATAGACAAAAGTAAGATTATGAAAGTGGGCATGATGAATCAAATCAAGAGGGAAATCTCGGTGATGAAATTAGTGAAACACCCGAATGTAGTGCACCTCTATGAGGTCATGGCTAGCAAAACCAAAATATACTTTGTTTTAGAGTATGTGAAAGGAGGTGAGCTTTTCGACAAAGTGGCTAAAGGGAGACTAAAAGAAGATGTTGCAAGAAAATACTTTCAACAGCTCATTTCTGCTGTTAACTTCTGTCATAGCCAAGGTGTGTACCATAGAGATTTGAAACTTGAAAACTTGCTGTTAGACGATGAAGGGAATCTGAAGGTTTCTGATTTTGGTTTGAGTGCTTTAGTTGAATCCAAGAGGCAAGACGGTTTGCTTCACACAAGTTGTGGTACGCCTGCATATGTTGCTCCTGAGATTATTCGACAGAAAGGGTACGATGGGGCGAAAGCTGATATTTGGTCATGTGGGGTGGTTTTGTTTGTGCTTTTGGCAGGTTTTCTTCCTTTTCACGACTCAAATCTCATGGAAATGTATAGAAAGATCGCAAGGTCGGAAGTTAAGTATCCAAATTGGTTTCCTAGTGAAGCGCGGAAGTTAGTGTCAAAGATGTTGGATCCAAACCCGAAGACGAGGATTTCTACTGCTAAAATAATGGAAAATTCATGGTTTAAAAAGGGTTTGGTTTCTCAACCAAGAAAGATCGAAAAAATGGTTTCTGGTGGTTTGGAAAGCTACCTTGATCTTGAAAAAGCCAGTAACTTGACTGCATTTGATATCATTTCTTTTTCTCCAGGATTTGATCTATCAGGTTTGTTCAAAGACAATGTTGAAGAAGAAAAAGAAGTGAGGTTTATCTCCAAAATGGCGGAAACAAACATCATTTTGAAAGTTGAAGAAGTAGCCAAGAGGTTAAACATAATGGTAATTAAAAAAGGTGATATGTTTCTAAAAATGGAAGGATCAAAAGACGGGAAAAATGGTTTTTTAACTGTCGAGTTGGATGTATATCAGATTGCACCTAGCGTTCACCTCATCGAGGCAAAGCAAGTGGGAGGCGATAGGGTCGAGTTTCATGAGATCATAAATGAGCATATAAGGCCGGCCCTTATGGACATCGAATGAAGTCGATACACGAGGCTCACAAGCATGAGTTGAAGTTAATTATATTAGTATTGTGGGTTGAGATTTGAGAAAGATCTAGAATTTATGCATATCATGTATTGATTTAAGAAACTGGTAACTGTAATGTCTAAGCTGTACTATATATATTAAAGTGATTTTTTTATTAAGTGAATGCAATGTGATTTAAAGTGCAGGGTGGTAAAATGGCAAGTATTATTTTCCAAAGGTGAAAGGTGTACCTTCTGGGAAATGTGTTGAGAATTATTGTTTTCAAGAGTGTTCTAGAATTGGAGAAATATGAAACAAGTTGAGAATTATTGCTGGATTGATTTTGGTGGGGTAATACTTGATGATAAAAGTAACAAAAGTAATGTTTTCAAGTGCTAACAAAATTAAAGTAAACTAGAATTCGTCGTTGCTGCGAGTCTTTTAATACGTTTGTGAAACGTCACGGAAGAAAACGTTTAAACATCAATAAAAAGAACCTTGATCTACTCTCTAGAAAAATATTCTATTTAAACTTATTTGTTCCTTTCTGAAAGAGTCTTTAAATTTTCTATGTCTAAAAAAGGTTGTTATTTCTTGTATCAAATCTTCCTTTTCTTTAGTTAACTCGTAATACTTATTATATGATCCAACCCAAAAGGATCTTCATTATTACTTGGTCTCTTGCCTTTGGATGATCATTTTTCGCTTGCCCCACCAACAATACTAGGCCAATCCGAAAACCACTCGTTGGGCCTTTTTTAGTAAAATATTTTTTTATATTTTTTCTTTTGTTTTTAAATTCTCCACTACCACCAAACAAGTTGACCCCACCTTTCAAATTTTTGAAATTGTCTGATATGCCTTTCAAATTCTGAAAAGGACCTTCATCATTATTTTCTTCCATAACTGAATTGTCATTAAACCTTACCATATAATCCATAGTTTCATTATATAATATTTGAATTTACCGGTGACTCCGAACTAGACATGTCCGGATTCCCACAATCCATATTATTAACTTCTTTGTTTAGAAACTCCGGTATCCAATCCCTAGAGTCTTTAGTAACCAAAACCTTAAACAATTTGTTCCACCAATAAACTGATACATTTCCTTGAACCCTTTTACCATTTTTAACCAGAACTCCAACGTAACAATAGTGTATATATTTATCATCTTCCACATGTTAGGCCTCTTGAACCACAATTCCAAACAACTTTGTAATACTATTAAGAACCACATTCATCAAAACATATAATGCTACTCCCTAAATTTTAATCCATGCATTTTTTTCAAAAAATATATCATGTTTGACCAAAATCACCACCAAGTCAAACTCAATTATTCTCATACATAGCCTCTTGGTAAGAATGAGACTCAATAGACTTATTTAGGGTAGAAGAAAAACATAATTTTTATGTAGACAAGTGAGAGTAGTTGACTACCTTCTTCATACCATACCTAACCTTACCATTAACTATTTTAATAGATATCCCCCCATGCCCATCAAATCAGTTAACCTTATCATTAAGAGCAGCTTTCCTTTCTACCATGCTAGTATTGTCAGTAAGGGTGTTGGCTAGCTGCTGATTACTAGAATCAGCCTCACCAGTGGCTCTACAATGATCAATAGGCTACTAAAAAGGAGTTGATTTGCTATTATCATCACTGAGGACTTTGCCATTCAAAAAGCATGTGGCTTGATCAATAGTTTTGGTCTTTACATAATCAGTCAAACAGAAGGTTTGATACTTTAATCTTTATATAATCAAGTAATCATCTCATATTAATTCAGCAAAAGTCAACAGAAAGTTTTTCACTCACAAGACAAGTCAGCAACGAAGGCTGCTCAGTGCTCGCTGCAATTGGAGCTGAATGTCGATGGATGCTGGAGTAGGACCTGAAGTGAAGGTTGATGGCTGCTGGAGAGACCTGATGTGAACATCGTTGGTGATGGAGTAAGAACCGAAGGGCTGGAGTAAGACCTGATGTTAACGTCGCTGATGTGAACGTTGCTGGTGATGTGTGTGAATGGCTATGGGCGTTTCTTGTATAACCGGCGCCTCGGTGAAACGAAGCGCTATCCCAAACGCCTCTAGCGCCTCGGAGCGCTTTTCTAAACACAGCGTCTATGTTATTATTTTCTAAAATTGTTTCTTTAAATTCATACTTGAAAAGGTAAAAATAATTCATACAATTGAACATCACTTGAAAACATAACTAATTTAGTTTAAAGATTTCACAATGTATAACCTTTTTTAACATTAGAATAACCAATTAAAAGTCAAAACATATTTTTAGACTCTACATAAAAACTTGTTTGAATTATTCAAATTAGCATTAAAATCTAGACAACCAAAGTTTTTAACTGATTTAGAGAGGATTTAACCCGAACATAACCTCATAACAATTTACCAAGTAACACAAAAAATGGGATCCTATTAATTAGGTAGGTTTCAGTCAAAATACAAAAAAAAATTCAAGGGGACACCCCTTGAAACAATAGAGCCCTAGCAACATTTAGGAGGTGTGTTTGCGCTCAGTTATTTCATTCTATTGTGGGTTACAAGTACAAGTTGTTCGAGGTAAAATACTATGAGAATTCGGAAAACCACAAGGATGTTTGGTTAATTACAAACTTTGTTCCATTATCACTTCTAAAAATGTTTCACTATTTTGTTGGATTGGTTTTTTTATGGTTTCATAAAACTTTACCATACAACAGAATACATCATCTTTAGACTTAAGAAGGTAGCTCTAGACATCTTTTGAAAAATCATCAACAATTATGAGAATTACTTAAAACATTCTTTACTAGTATTTATATAAGAACCACACACATCCAAATAAACTAACTCACCCACATTTGTAAACACATGATCACTGAAATGAAAGGATATTCTAGATTGTTTAGCTTTATAGTAGACTCCCACAAATATATGGATTTTTAGTTTTAGTGATTGTTTTAACATATATAACACAACATTTGAAGAATGCATTAACCTAGACACACATTAGCATGCAAGTTACAGTTTTCAAACAAGTATAGAGCATTGCAATGACTAACAACCACTAAAATTTATTTAAATTCGAATCGTAAACAAAACAATTGTTATTATTAAATACTATTTTAAGTTTGTCTTTTACAAGTTTATAAATTGACATTAAGTTTACATCTATTGAAATGATCTTATTTCTTAAGCTTAAGTTTCTTATTTTTGTAACTTTATCATAAGTTCTATTAAGATTGCTGGCACTTATATTAAGTTTAGATACCTCAAAACAATTAAACATGTGTTTGTGAGTTTTAACCATGTGTTGATTTGCTCCTGAATCAATAATCTAACCATCGTTTCACTTATGACAAAACAAACTGGACCCAGTGAAGTAATTTGTTTTTGAATTAAAACCACTAGAAAAAACAATAACATTACCTTCCGAGATTTTAGGGTTTTTTGGGTTTTTAAAAACTGGGTTAAGTTTATGGGTTTAAACATTGAGCTAATTTTTAAATTTTAGGCTTGAAAGATTGGGTTTAAAAATCGGGCTTATACTAAAAAGAACTAGGTTTCAAAGGGGGCGATTGTAAAATTTTACAGAAGGCGATCAAGAATTGAACATATATATAACACAAAAAAAAATTTAGGGTGCGTGGCCACCCCCTCCCCTAAGGTAGCTCCGTCCCAGCCTATCTATCAATTTTTGTTCTCAGATCGCACCCTCAATGTCTTTAGGAAAAACTCACAACTAGTTATCTATCTTAATTCCTGACGTGAATGTTTTCCTGTTACTTTACCATCAAGTGTTGACCCATAATAATCAATTACTATCTCATTTCCTTATCGTTCTTTACCTATAGCATCCAGACCACTAAGATCGATTGTATGATAAAGTGACTTCATAATTGATCTTCTAAGTGTCGTTCAAAAGGGAAAAAAATTGATCTTCAGGGCCCAAACTTTTGAAAAATTTAAAGCCTTGGATTAATACAAACCACTAGTTCAGCCTCAAAAGTTGCACACTGTCCATGGTCTCCTAAATTTCAAAAGTAAACGATAAATAACGACTCGTTTTAAAATATAGTAGTACATTTTATCAATGAAGTATTATTGACAACTTCAAGTTTTTAAACATCGAAGTGAAATATTATATGACACATATATGTTGTCATAAAAATTCACTATAAAAGTCTTAATATCGAAAGACCTATGACATGACCCAAATGAAACTAAAGAAAAATGTTTTTAATTTAAACTATATGTCATACATTTTATAGTTATACATGTTGATAAACAAGTTTGGTACTCATCTCAGAGTAATTAGATCGGTATCACGTAATGTCACCTTATAACAAAATCCGTAACAAAAAGGATTAAAATTAATCTCATATACCGTGTGATATCTGAAAACGTGTCTTCAATCCTAAAGTGAATGCGTGTCGGTTACCTCACTTTCGAGTGTTGGCCCAAGAAACTCAATTACTATGTCATTTTCATTTTCTCTCTTCCATAGTACCAACCAGCCCACTTAGATCGTTAGTATGAAAATTGACTTCAGAATACATCTTCAGGGCCCAAACTTTAGAAAATTAAAGCCATAAAAGGATACAAACCACTAGCTTAGCCTAAAGAACTTGCACACTATCCATGGTCTTCTAAATATCAAAATCAGTGACTAAACAACCACCAATAATGATTAATGATTTGGGGAGTTACATAAGGTGTGAAGCAAGCCATCTTGCCTCTTGCTTTCAGCTACATAACGTGTCAATGACTACAAAAGCTACAAAGACGTGCCAATATTGAAGAAATATTTATTGTTTTGAGCTAGACATTTTGTCTAATAGTTTGAACACAACATATTAACATTAACATCTTACATGAAAGCAAAGATGAACAACTCAATATATGATATTGGTGACAAGAACATCCCAAGAGATACAAAAACTGATAAATGCTATGACCCACAAACGTTGTCGATCTTTATTTAAAGTGAACTCTTAGTCAACTATTATAAATAAAATTCAGTCACATAAAACATATTTTAGTTTATTATGATCATTAAATAACAGTACAAAGATATTTTCCCTCTTTACGCGTACCGCAGTTTGATTTTTGAAAATTATAAAAGTTGTTCTTGTTAAGAGCATTTACGGTAGGTTCTTCATGTTATTATGAGTGTATACTCTATATTACAAGAAATTATTGTAAATGATTGTAAGTATAGGAAATAGAAAATGTTACTATTTATTTGTATATTTGTGGAAAATATTGTTCATCTTATAATTTTTTAATATTTTTAAAAGTGGTTGTGGATGGAGAAAAAAGAAAATATAATATAAAGGTATATAGAGAAGTATTATTTGATGAAAACAAATAATAATAATAATTTATAATGTAATTACAAATATAAAAATGAACAACCTAATGTGAATGCGCTAAGAAATAACTTATTGCATCTTTTACTTGCATCATCCAGTTTGACAAAATTCAACTCAAGATTATTTTTTAAAAATTTGAAATATAATTGATAACTAGTACTAAATCCCTCGCATTGTGACGGTGCATAATATCATGCCAAGTAGCACAAATTTCACCCTATCGTAGCAGTTATGAACACCGAAAATACATATTAAAAAATGTAATATAAACGATAAAAATAAAAACAAATGGAAATTAGACGTAAATACATTAAATAACGCATGTGAGACATAAATCATTAAAAATAATAGCTAAGTCGATTGAGCACTTGCACATTGTGACAGAGTTGTTGAAATGGAAAAATTAACGAAAAACGTTGAATCACACGTGCACTTGCTGACTTGTAAACTCTCAAAATCAATTTAGATCAATATATAAATAAAAAAATTGAAAATAGGGACCTAAAGTTCAAAGTAAAATTTGTAAAGCTTAAATTGCAAAACTTGTAAAAGTGTTAGAGTTAAAAGAAAAGTTTCAAAGAAAGAAAAAAAACAAAAAGTATGTACAATTCTTAATGCTGGTATAACAATTAAAGTGATAAATAAGTGTAAGAAAAAAAATCTTAAAAGTCAATTTTATTAATTGATGGTTGATATTAATTTTTTGTGAATAAGTTTGTTAGAGTTGTATTTTATACATAAATATTTAAGTTGACAATATCAAGTTCCCACATATTATTTTTTTAAAGTTCATAACTTTTATATTCAATATTATTTTTTTTAAAAAATTACACCATAAAAACAATGTTTTTTATATTTAAAACAAGTAAAATATCGTTATATATAAAAGTAATATATATTTAAAGTTTTTCAACTCAAATAAAAGCCGCGTATGAACCCATGGGAGGAACTATACGCAGTTTATTTGAGTTGAAAAAATTGAAAATAGCGGTGCATGATATGACGTACGCGATGTATAGGTGTGTGTCGATTTATAAAAAAAGGGTGTCATTATATTAGGACCCTAAAAAAAATATGAGTCATTTGCTGTATTATTTAGTTTTTAATGCTATCCGTACGCACGTGGTTAGCCCTACATTCTACCCAAAACAAAATAAGTAAATGAAAATACATGTGAAATAATGCCTTAATATCTTAGGGTATCTCTACATGTGAGTTTTTACTTCCACACGTGAATAACGAATGTTCCACTGGTAAACATATTTAGAATATTTTCAAGCAAGCTAAGTTTGTATATATCTCGATATCGGAATTATACCTCCACTCATGAATTGTATCTACACGGGAATTGCACCTCCACACATATCAGTGACGCTCATAGCCAAACCTAGATTGGATCAAGATTAGTGAAAGTCTTTGCATCTAATCAGCTTAACATGCTTGTCTTGTCATTGACGTCTATGTAATTTAATATCCTAGCGCGGATGCACTATTAGACACATTTGCAAACCGTTGAACCGGTATCAAATTGACCAACAACATGTTGCCATGTGTGGCATGTATTAGATTATATTATTATTAGGGTTTAATAATAATCATTACTAAACCCTAATAATAATATAGTCTATTAGGGTTTAGTAATGATTATTATTAAATCTTAATAATAATATAGTCCAATAGCATGAACCTCAGGTAATTATCTACACAACTCTGATTGACCCGGCCTTTACTCTGTAGGCTTTATAATAACTAATCTTGATAGATAGATTATTTGGGCACTAAAAGTCAATACATCTACCTTAAAAGAACATACAATTTCGAACATGTTCAACAGTGCATTCTAGAGTGTATTTGGAAAAAAAGAGTGGGTGAGGTGGAAATGAGAAAATAATGTGAAGTTCTTGTGGAGAAATGATATTGCATAGGTTTGTGATGAGAAAGAATAGAGGAATGAAAGAGATGAAAAAGAGTTTGAGGTTGTTTTTAAGGATTATAAGAGGGTTAGGATCACAAAATCTGTAAGGAGTGTGATCATACTTTTTAGGCTAATTAAGATGATTTACACATATAATAGGGATCAAATGTTAGCCATTATATATTAAGATAACTCATTAACTTAATAATATTCTACAGCAAGTCATGTCGTCATTATAAATTAGAGTTATAATGGTAAAACTAGTGGTACACAATATACATTAAAAAAGAATTAAACAAATATAGCAAAATTATACTTAATTTAAAGATATAAAAAGATCTATTTAATGGTGTAATTTGTCAAAAAAAATTAACATCACACAAAAAGATTAAATATGTTGAAAACAATGAAGTTTTTATTAAAGAAAAGAGAGGGAAATTCTTAATAAGGAAGAAAATTATTACATTACTGGCATAATACGATAATAAAAATTAATTACACTACATAATTTATATCGGTGTTCATTAACTTTACCTTTTAGCATAATCTCGTTAAAGTTAAAAATTAAAAAGTTATACGAGATTCTCAAATTTCCATAAATACTTGATTACTAGGTGTTATTAGTTATTATCCTTGCATTTTATATTACTTAAATCTTTAATAATTTTAGACTACTGTTTATGAATAGTAGACACGAACGCGTGTTACGTGTATATGTTTTCTTTTTCAATAATCAATTTTTTTATAATATATTACTTTACATCAGCGTGTTGAATATTTTAGTGGCCTTAATTAATCGACTTTTGATTCACACTTATTTCTTCTTCTTCTTCAATATTTTAAATTTATACTTTTTATACAAAGACCTATTCAATATATCAACATTTCAAAATATATGAGATGCTAAAAATACTCGGTATTTTATCAAATCGCAACCAGGTTACTTTCCTAATTTTTGAGACAATCAATATTGCTAACGTTATGTAATCACAATTATAAAATCTTAGATGTCTTTCTCATATTATTATCGTCAAAAAAATACGGGATGGTAACATGTTAATTGTGCACTCTGTAAAAATAAGACCCAATTTTCATTACTCCAAGAATTTAATATTTGAAAAACAAAAACGAGTTTTATATCTTTACATATGGGTGGTTGATCACATGTAGTAAGATGTCATTACTTGATCATAATAAAACCTTGTTTTCGAAATCCATGTCCAAGTCGTAACATTTATCTTGTTAAAAAAGTCGTAACATTTATATATCTCATAATCAGCCCTATATTGATATTGGCAAGTAAAATTGTCAAAAGTATCAATGTAATAGAATGAAGGTAAATCAAACTAATGAATTTAAGGGGTTGTTTGAAATTCAAGTCTCGATCAGAATGAGATGACCAAGTAAAAAGTTGTTTCAAAACTGATTATGTAAGAAGAAAAATATGCACGAGTCAGTGGTGTCGGTTAAGATCAGACGCGGAAGAGTAATAATCAAACACGTTAACCGACCAAAATGTCTTACCAAGTCGACGGGTCAGATAATTTGATCGAGTCAGAAGCAAATCAAACAACTTCTAAGTCTTTATAAAAAAACAAAATATGTTTTAAATTAATTAAAATCAAATATAAAAAACATAAAACTCGTTGATGCTTGTAGCTCAGGTCTTTCTATTTGATTGTATTATATGTATGTAAATGGCTAAAGTCAAGTCACCTAGATGCCAATTGAGCCGGAGCATTATTTATGTGTATGTATGACTTAGAGCATGCAATAGCAAAACAAAAAAAGCAACCAACAAATAATTATATGAAAAATCTCAAGAAACCACAGATCTATCAACAACACACCCAACAACAGATTAGATAGTGGTTATAACCGAAAAGAGCAAACTTCAATATTCGGCCTCATTTTTCACAATTATAAGGTGTAAATAAAATTCCAAGAAACAACATACCTAAGAAAGGAAGATAACAACCAACTCCAAAAAGAATAAAATCTACCATCATCAACACCTTTAGGCATGTTTACACCATCATTATTGGCCAAACGATATCATTGCCACCCAGGACATGACACTTACTATAATTGACTGAATTAAATAGAATACAGTCATCCCAAGCCGAGTAAAACGAGGCAACCCCCAACATTATACACCAAACATTCCTAACACAACAAAGATTAATTAGAAAGATTAAGATCAGGGTCGAAGGTCAAAGACCTCAACCAAAAGTCTCAAATGCAGTATTCACATCGTCATTGATTTATAGCAAAAAATTAGGGTTTTGAACCAGAAACATCAAATTAGCATCTCAGATGAGTGGTTGTCGACCGTCATCAGACCAATCAGAGCCTCATAAGGCCTTGGTAGACTAGAAAAAGCCTCTTAGAGGCGACGCTCAACCTCCAGCCAGCTTACAGATGGTTCCTGAAACCACCTATCGTGCATTGACACAAAGGAGGCCACCATCCAAGCATGGCAGACGCGAAGGATTGTCGGCACATAGGCGGCACTAGGTGTGGAAGTGGCGGTAAAGTGAAAAAGGTTAAACAACCGTTCACTCTCTACACACACGCGCATGCACACAAACTACTTGTGCATAGGAAACAAAGGGTAGAAATGTATCCCAAACCAACACATAGGAAGGCCACGGTCATGCAATAGAATGGTGGAACTGATAGTTGCACAGCGACACCTGAAATGGAAAGAGAAGAAGGTTAAGCAATCAATCTCTCTCCACACACACATTACGATGAAACGTGGCTGGAACTCAAAATAAGCAAAAGTTCAGTGGCTAATATACAAAACCACAAAACTGTCCTATTCATTTCAAGTCACAATATAATATTATGTAATAATTTAAAGCACCGACTTGCTAGAACTCAAACTATATATATATATATATATGTATATATGTATATATATATGTATATATATGTATATGTATGTATATGTATGTATATGTATGTATATCTATGTATATATATGTATATGTATGTATATGTATGTATGTATATGTATATGTATATGTATATGTATATGTATATATATGTATATATATGTATATGTATATGTATATATATATATGTATATGTATATGTATATGTATATGTATATGTATATGTATATGTATATGTATATGTATATGTATATATATATGTATATGTATATGTATA
>BJCM01064950.1:0-18627 GCA_018326385.1 Flaveria bidentis | reverse complement strand
GAAGGATTTAAACTACCAAAATCATGTATAGCAAGTTCTCGAGACAATCTTTCAATTAAATTAAACAAAACATTATATGGATTAAAACAATCTGGGCGTATGTGGTACAATCGTCTCAGTGAGTATTTGTTGAAAGAAGGTTATAAAAATAACTCAGTTTGTCCTTTCATCTTTGTAAAAAGATCAAAATCTGAATACGTTATCATTGCTGTATACGTTGATGACTTGAATATAATTGGAACTCCTGGAGAGCTCCACAAAGCAATTGAATACTTAAAAAATGAGTTTGAAATGAAAGACCTTGGAAAAACAAAGTTTTGTCTGAGATTACAAATTGAACACCTTAAAGATGGAATACTTGTGCATCAAGAAATCTATGTAGGAAAACTACTTAAAAGATTTTATATGAAGAAATCACATCCACTAAGTACTCCTATGGTTGTAAGGTCGCTTGATTTGAAAAGGACCCATTTCGACCTTCAATGAACGGAGAGGAAATTCTTGGTCCATAAGTGCCATATTTAAGTGCAATTGGTGCATTAATGTTCCTTGCTAGTCATACACGACCAGGTATTTATTTTTCTTTAAACTTATTAGCAAGATATAGTTCATGCCGGACAAGAAGGCACTGGAATGGAGTGAAACAAATATTCTGATATCTTCAAGGTACAAAAGATATGGGTTTGTATTTTACTAACCACTCAGAAACAAGTTTAGTTGGTTTTGCAGATGCAGGGTATATGTCTGATCCTTACACCGACCGATCTCAAACTGGGTATATATTTACAAGTGGAGGTACTGCAATTTTATGGCGTTCCATAAAGCAAACAATCACAACTACTTCATCTAATCATGCAGAAATTTCGGCAATACATGAAGCTAGTCGAGAATGTGTTTGGTTAAGGACTGTAATTCAACACATTCGAGAATCTTGTGGTATTTCTTCAGACTTTGAGAAACCGACAATCTTACATGAAGATAACGTTGCATGCATTGCTCAACTTAAGGAAGGATATATCAAAGGTGATAGAACTAAACATATTTTGCCGAAGTTTTTCTTCACACATGATTTGTAGAAGAATGGAGATATTACTATTCAACAAATTTGTTCTAGCGACAATTTGGTAGACTTGTTTACTAAGTCACTTCCGACTTCAACATTTAAGAAACTGGTTCATAAGATCGGGATGCGTCAACTCAAGGAACTTAACTAATATTCATCAGGGGGAGAAATTATGCGCTGCACTCTTTTTTCCTTGTCTATGGTTTTGTTCCATTGGGTTTTCCTAGCAAGGTTTTTAATGAGACAGCACTACAAGTGTAATAAATTGATAACCAAGGGGGAGTATTATAAATATTATTTTATGGTTATCAAGTTGTATAGATAAACTCTATTAGAGATATATTTGAATAAAAGATTATCATGTCATCTTTTAGATTGTTGGAGTTATGAAATTACTATATTTCTTACTCTTATAAATACAACCCTTGTATCTCATTATTAAACACACAATCAATAATATAAATCTCTCTCCCAACATCTTTTCATATTGTTTTGCTATTAGGTTTGTTTTACAACAATGTATGTTTTATATATAACATTATGAATAATAATCAATTGTTTAAATCATAAGTTTATATATAATCATAACTATTATATAAAAGTAATTAATAAATTGAGAAAAAATATATAATAAAAGCTCTTTTAGGTTTACAGGCGGAATCAAACTCGATATATGAAGTCGGGCTTCAGCTCGATAACATAATGACTTTTTAGGCTCAGGTTCTATTAGGCTCACTAATTTCAAACTTTTTATCGATCTGATATCGAAATAGCTCGCTATCGGCTCAACTTGCTTGTTTAAGTTTGCTAGCAGGCTCGAATTCAAATATTTGAAGCTTGGGCTTGATAATCTAATGAGCTTTTTTATGCTTAGGTTTGATAAGACATGTCTTACTTTGAATTTTTTATTCCCTTCTTTCTCTCTCTAAGGAGTTGTATACATATAAAAAGTAATAATTAGAGACAAAATATAAATAACCAAAAGTTAAATCACCAAAACATTAAAAAAAATTCACTCTTCATTTGCAATCCTTTTTTGATAAACAGTAATTAAAGTAAATGTATAATATAATCGGTGGCAAATTTTGAACAGGAGGACGGGGTGAAATTAATCTTTTTTTTTACGAGAAACGAACTCAATATTTATATAAAAATTTAAATTACCGAACCAAAATTTATACTATCGGACTACAATTTTACAGGAAGCGAGCTCGACATTTATATTAAAAATTTAATATTATATGACATGGAATTATATTCTTACATCAACTTTTAAAAGCGTAAGAGGTAAAAATGTCTTTTATTGATTTATCTACTTTAATTACCTTTTACATACATGTCATGATAAAATATAAAAAAGAACAGAATGATATTCAAGTAAATTACTATAAACTAGCTAGACTACAAGTTCAAATTTATAATTATTGAACTAATAATAATTTTCTTTTATAAATCTAACTATTTAAACAATAAAATTTCTTCTTAACTGAATTCTTAACATTGTTTTATTTTATACGATGTTTTGTATTACCCATCACACCATATGATCACTCCTAGTATTCTAAAATTCGCGTGAACGAAAATCTCACTAAATCTTCTAGATGGTTCAACATTGGCTTTTCCTTTTCCTACTCTTCTAAATACTTTCACTTTAACCCCTGAAGTTTCAATGGATCATCAATACAAGATGTTTACTTCAATATATTGTATAGCTCTATCATAAAGTTGGCGAGTTTACGATTATTATCCCTCAAGTTACCACATCGGTTTTCACCTTTCTAGCACATTAATCAGTTTACTAATAATCCAAACTATGATCTCTTGGCTGATAATAATTCATACGACTAGTTTTGTTGATAATAATCATAATTTTTATTTTTGTCACCAAGAGTAATCTTAATAGCAGAATCTTTCATTGATTTACACTTGATTTTCACTTAATTTTGCTCATGACGATAATTGTGAATAAAATAGAGAAATGTATAACAAAATGAAGTGGAAATCAAGTAAATATCAAATGTAAATAAATGATTATTATGCTACTAGAATTGCTATTAACAACAAAAAATAAAAATCTGGATTATTTTTTATACGATAGCTAATTTTGCATAAGACAATCTTACTTAATAAGAATACCACTGACCAACAATTGTTTTGACGGGATCCTAATAGTACATACACAAAAACAACGTACCCAAATTAAACTAACTCCCTCTCACACATCTTTACGCGTATTTTCAGGCACCTTCTATTCACTCAACAACATCTATCATGATCCCACATTCATGAACCTTTATCTTTTCCTTTTTAGTCTTAATCTAACCCCATAATTCATCCATCAACAAACAAAAAACAATTCAATATTCCATCAATTTTCAACTCACACCCTTTGACAAATTAACACGCAACCCCTTCAATCACCATCACATCCTCCAAATCCCCAATTCCCACCTCCTATATAACACACAATTCCACTTTATTCTTCACATAAACCGACACCCACTTCACAATTCACTTAATCTCCGTCAATTTCTACAAAAATATACAGTTTTTCCATTTGGGTATCAAGAAATCTGCAATCTTGAAGCATGGAGAACAACAACAATCAATCATCTTTTTGGCAATTTAGCGATCAGCTTCGTGTTCAGAGCAACAATCTGTCAAATCTGTCGTTAAACGACTCCATCTGGAGCACCTCTTACGCCACCAAACGGCCGGAAAAAGATCGCCGGAACTTCGACATACGCGTCGGCGGTGAGTTCATCAACTCCGGTGCCGTTGACTCCAACAATTCCGGATCACTGACCTCCGATTTCAATGGGTTTAACTTCGATTGGAAACTTGGGTCGAGTAATCAGACCCATGGTGGTGATTTTGGGGTGAACGGTGGGTTTAATAAGGGGGTTTATTCAACTCAAAGGTTGAATTTTGGTTCGAATGATTTTAATTTTGAGAGAAATGGGTTCAAGAAAGATGGGAAATTGGGGAAAAACGGTGAGGATGATCATCAGTCAATTGGGGGTAAACGGGGGAAGAACAAGAAGAATAACAGCAACAGCAATGCCAATAATAATGAAAAGGATAATAATAATAATAAGAACAGTGTTGATAAGAGGTTCAAGACTCTGCCACCGGCGGAATCTTTGCCGAGAAATGAGACTGTTGGTGGTTATATTTTTGTCTGCAATAATGATACTATGCAGGAGAATCTCCAACGGCAGCTTTTTGGTATGTTTCTTTCTTTAATTTGTTCAGTTTTGCAGTATTTCTTCATGTTTATGTGTTGTTTTGCTGGTTGGATTGTTGGTTTCTTGCTTCAAGATTTAGGGTTTGAGAATTTGGGTTTTTTTTTGCAGTTGTAGATGGATCATTTGTTAGAACTTAGAACACTTGTAGGTGATTTTAAAGCAATATTTACATAACATTTAAAAGGGTATTTGATAATTGGCACTTTCAAAATGACAGAAGAATGGGAATTACTGGATCTTGATGTTCCTAATTCCTTCCACAAGATCAAAATTCTGTTATTGGAAGATTTTACAAACCTGTAACAAATTTTCTTGAGTAATTGTATATCCTGTGCTAGAGTAGGAGGATGTTTTTCACAACTTAAACCCATGATTCCAAGGTCACAAGGCTACTTAATTGTCTGCACTCATGAACATCATATCACCTTCTTCAAATTTGTTGAACATCTTGTGAAGCACAAACACTGTAGGATTTGACTTTATGCTTCTTAGTCAGGGTCATTATAAGTTTTTCTTCTCAACCGACTACAATTAAGGTCTACAAGTCATTTTTTCCTTTAAAACTAGGCTTTTATGCATAAAAAACGACAAATTCTGGTGTACTGTTAGCTCACCCTCTTAATCTCCCCCCTTAGTTCCGCTGACAGTGCCTTTGTGCAATTCTTCAAAGATTCATGAATGCTAATTATCCAAATGGAAATTGTTTCGTTGTGTACGATTCAAGTATAATTCTGTTATTAATATGCGTAATGTTTTTCTTAAACTAAACTGCAGGTTTGCCCCCTCGCTATCGTGACTCTGTTAGGCAGATTACACCTGGTTTGCCTTTGTTCCTTTACAACTACTCCACTCACCAACTTCATGGTGTCTTTGAGGTATTCGATCTCATTCACTTAAACATATAGCAACAATTATGTAGTTGATTGCGATATGCACTAACTCTCAACAATAAGCTAGGGAAAAAACAATGCATTAACATCAAATTTGGTTTTTAACAATTTAGGCTGCGAGCTTTGGTGGAACTAACATCGACCCGACTGCATGGGAAGACAAAAAGAACCCTGGTGAATCTCGGTTCCCTGCTCAGGTGCGAGTTATGACCAGGAAATCAGCCGAGCCTTTAGAAGAAGACTCTTTCAGGCCAATTCTTCACCACTATGATGGCCCTAAATTTCGCCTTGAACTCAACATCCCTGAGGTAAAACTATCTTTTCACCTGTTGTGTCTAAACACTAGAGACACTCCACGCTTTTCAGTATCCAAATCACTTGAAAATCTAACAAAACCGCGTGTTTTTGGTGCAGACGCTCGCGCTTTTGGACATATTTGAAGAGAACAAGAACTGAAACACATTCTAGGTAATCAACATGTATTATAAAGCTGGAAGGCTTTATGAGAAATGTGTTGTCATTTATATATGTAACTAATATATGTTAATATTGAGCTGAAGAGTTGGTGTGACCATGAAGATGGTCCCTTTCAGTTCTTTGTGTCGACCTTATACATGTTATAGTGCAAACTCAACAAGAATAAAAGAGCTATAATACGAGTTCTATTTACGTCAGATTTGATGTTTTTGTTACGTTGATGCAATTGACAAGATAAAGATTGATCGGTTATTTCAGTTAGCCTTTAATTAACCGCTTATAAAGATTGATTAGGTTGTAGTTGTAGGAGTAGATGTGAAATGGTAGTTGAATGGTTCAACTAACATCACAATCTTGAAAGGGACAAAGTTGTTGAGGTGGTGGTAGTTTGAACTTTGAAACATTCAATGTTTGAATTTGCAGGTCCCAATCAACGTGTCGTCAACTCCAAATCTAATAATAATCTTAACATTCTAGAATCCGTAAACTACTACAGAAATCTAATGAATAACCCATAAATATCTCCACTCCAAAATGATTACTTTCATCTCCCTGATTGTTTTCTTTTCAATTCATATCCAAATTCGAAATCTATATAAAAAACTACAGTAAAATCAATCATTTTGTTATTGTTTGTTTTAAAGTTTGTAAATAATTATTCTATTTCTAGTTAGACTAGGATAGTTATTTTAAGGTTATGGACCTATGGTTAAATGATTAGTTTTATCATTAGTTGGTAAGCTTTATGATTATATTTCTCACCGTAATCTCTTTATATAACGAGAAGTCATTTTAAAAAGTTCTTTCACATCCAAACATCTGGTGACTCACCGACCACACGGTCAATGGCCAAATCAACTATAACTGGTTTGGTCTATTCAATTTCTTTAAATAGTCGAGTTTGATTTTTGTGAACCGTGGCTTTCGACCTATTTTTCATGTACATATTTTTTCCTTTGTAGTTGCAAGCTCTAAGTCGAAAACTAACACCTAGAGTAGCTAGTGGTCGTTGACGTAGGTCAGTTTTTGACCGAATCGTTTTACTATGCTTTTATGTCATATTGTTTGCGATTGCTTGTGAAGATGTACTAAGCTAGTGTCAACAAAGATAAATTTCTAAAGAAAACTACCAACATCATATCTTTCTAAAGAATTTCATTCTGCAAGCATATCGAACTGCAAAAATGGCTACACTAAGGTTAATGTACAGACATATTAGAAAGACTAACAAAAAGTCAAACCAGCGACCACTATAAAAACGCTGGTAAAAACCAGCAGTTTCCACCCTGGTGTCGACCTCGGCACTTTTCTCTGAAGCAAGTCAACACAAGAGTTTGACTTTGGGTTTGATATCAGATCCCAGAGAATCTTGAATGCCACAACAATGGTGACAGAAAGACTTGTACAAAGCAAAGCATGCTCGGCCTTGTCGAGTCTTTCTTCGTCGCTTGCAATCTTCTCTATATCTTGCCTACAAAAAAGTTCCACACTAGTTGGCAATAATCTATTTATGTGGAATAGATGATGTTTTAGTTGATAAACTCATTAGACAAAAGTAATAATGTCAAACATGCGATACATGCATAACATTTGAGTCGCAAGGCCCGTGAAGGCATATGGAGATTGAGGCCAAATCAACCTGAGCCCCAGTTTCCATCATTTTGGGCTAAAATTCCAAATTAGCCAAAATCATGTTTTTTAACCGAATATCATTACCTTAGTATGATGCTTTCTTTAACAACCGACTCCAAACGAAACGACACAAAAGCCTTCCATGGCTCCAAGTTGGCAAATTCTTTCTCCTGAAATTGTTAACCATGGCACATAAAGAATATTAACATAAGTATCTGGATTCTATTTTCCTCTCCAACGGGTCAAATGGATAAACTTAGCCCAAAGAAACTAAAATGTAAACCAGTTGAAAGTTGCACATAGCCTATTTAAGTTTATTAAAGAATTTAAATGTTTACACGTCTCCCCAACCCGTTTCAATCCAGACTAAAAGTTCACCCGTTCTGACCTGTTATGTAATCCTCCTGACCCGCTGATTTCACCACTTCTAGTAGTACCCAACACAGCTCAGTTTGATTGGATCTGTATGGTTCCATTGAACCAATGAAACTGAACTGACTTGGGTCCAACTTGGTTTAGGTTCATCTATTCTAGAACACGCTTTAGACAAGACGACTAACCACGGTCTCCTTCCACAGCCAGAAATCCTTAGTCTCCAATTGGGTTTGCTTCACGAGCCCTGAATAATTTATGATTTCTTTCTCGAGCTGTGAAAAAACATCTCTTTGTATCTTGTTCAAGTCTTTCATTTTATCTTCCAATGACGATAAAGTATCTTCCAACAGTCGAACCTTTTGCATCAGAATCTTTAAAACAACATCACCGTGTATTCTTCCATTACCTTTCGTTACAGTTTCAGGAACTTTCATCACTACCAATGGCTTCTTTGATGCATCATCAATCCCTTCGATCTTTCTATCAAATTCATCATCTGTTTTCTTTGGACTGTCATTTTCAGGTGATACAGTCTCATTAATGGTTGGTAACTTCCTGTCATACGGTTCCCCAGAAGCCAAGATCAAATCTTCAAGCATCTTTTCAATAGCATCAACACCATATGCTTCAAAAACGCTAAGCGTGCAATAAAACTCTGACCCGTAATGAGTAACCAATCTTAACTTTATGTATCTAGCCCATTTCGGTTCAGGTAACTTAAAATATTGCCTATGTTTCACATTTTCTGCAACAAAAGTCCCGAGTTCAAACCATGTTTCAGTTGGAAAAACCAAACTTCCAAACAACTCAAATTGTTTAAAATTTGAAGAATGGTGTTCAAAATTTGCGATTGTTATTGCATCAACTAAAGTTTCTTCTGCAAGCTCAATGACTACAAATTTATCAGCAACTGAACATGGGTTTCTTAAATACATATCATGATCTTCACCCAATATATTACTTGCACCTTTGGCTTCTTTATCATGAGCCACAACTTTGGCACCTTTTGATGCAGCTGCATAGTTGTATTTTCTTCCATCTGGCTCGAGCCGATGGGTGATGTTGACTAACCCGCTTGTTGCACCAGTTAACTCATTATCTTGCTTTGTAATGCTTCTAACCTCCTCCAAACTAAGATATGCTAAATGGGATCGACCCGTTTGCACCTCTTCTAGCTTATTTTCTAAATAAATATCTTGAATCTGTCTTTCACAAGCCAATGGTGAATAACCTAAAACTTTCCAAAATAATTCTTCCACAGGACTTGTTTCTTGAAGAGGGTTATCCTCAATTTCTTCAAGGTCGTGTTTGTGGTTGATCGAATCGTTATAAACCCTAGAGACATTGAACTCTAAAAGGACTCTATCTGTACGATTTAGACCGTGATCTTCAAGGTATGGACATGAGCTCATATTAGTAATGTTCTTATTAAAAACACTCACATTCCCTGCAAGAATTAGATCAAATAACGAAAATTAACTCCAAATTTCACCCAATGATGATGCAAAACCAAGATCAAATTGAGGACTGTTTGAAATTGCATCAAAATTATTTGATTTTCGAAAATTAGCTTCTAGCTGACACATATATCAGATAATCAACAATTTGCTGTAACATGTTTAATAACCGCTGATTATTTGATCATACGATCAAAGATCACGTAATCACTTTCTATGATCATCCACACATACATAAATTAATGCATTGAAATCAATGTCAAAAGAATGCTGATAAATCATTTTCATCTTTCTTGCAAAATATGATACAAATCACCCCAATTCATGAATTTTAACAACGGGGATTCGTGAATCAAACATAATAATCATGGGTATTTGATAAAAATCTGAAAAAATTGTGATGATTGCATATTGGATACCTTCGTTTCCGTGATTTGGGCGAAATGCAGAGAATGAAATCATGAAGGGGAACCAAAATGTGATGATCAAAGGCAACGAGAGCTTTAAAAAACTCTCTTTTTCATCTTTCTTGATGAATAATTTGAGGTTAACACCTGCAGATGCATCATTGATGATGGGTTTCTTCATATCTCATGGAGATTGATGAAGATTTACGTAAGAGTGGACAGGAGAAGTTTACTCTGTTTTTCGTTGTAAAAGCACCTGTGTAACAATGAAGACCCTTTTTGTCTACCACCAAATTCGGAGGGTGTTGTTTGAAAATTAAGACCTAGTTATCGTAAATGACTATTTAGCCCCTTAGTTTTTATGGTTTGTGTAAAAAATTAATAATCACATAAAATTACACTGTAGATGTCAATGAAAAATGTGATAGAGCAGTTTCATAATGTACCCACCTTCCACGAAAATTGCACTTTTTAAATGAATTTTGAGGGCACACGAGTGACCGTATGCTGCATTCTTACACTGATCTAACTAAGCAAGATCACACCTCCTTATATAAATCTTTTAACGTTAAACTTATGTTGTAATTGTTCTTCCATTCTAGGTTTTGATACTATCAAAATCTCTATGAACAATATCTAAATTGTACATGAGGATATGGTAGTTTATCAAAGTTCAGAGTTGATCATAAATAAATAGCAAAAACTATCATTGTGAGTATTTTGAACAACGAGTGTCATATCTTCGACAAATCCACTTTGACGTAGGTGGCTTGGGATAAATGGAAGTCCTAGATTTAATGTTCACTAAAATGAGAAAACTGGTTAACTTTGTTTCAATTTCAACAAGTATCAATCAGAGAGATTGAAGAACATGCTATTAAATTCTATTTGATTTGAAATAATACCCGCAACCCAAATTTTGTGTTTATTTTATGTACTTTGTTTTGTTTAGCATATAAAATCAGTCTACTAAATGTTTGGATACTAAATGGTTTATAGTCTAATGGACTAATGATATTAGTGTCTATACAATATTGGCTTTTTTTACGAGATTAAAGATTCGAGCATTCATATAGATTTAAGAGTAGAAGTAGATAAAAATATGTTATTGTGGGACTTTAAGTTTGAGAAAAAGAATGCATAAATGATCTCTATAGTTTGATCATATTACATGTTTGGCTCTTACACTTTGAAAATTTCAAAGTTAATCCAAATTTGTGTGTAATCATTGCAAGTTTGATTAAAATTGCAAAGTTAGTTTAAACGTTTTTGTGATGCGTTGCACTTTTAATTCCTAAAGTTATTCGTTTACGTGTAGAAAAAACTCTCTAAAAATTTAAAAGTTAGTCCAAACTTTATAAAATACGAAAAAAAAAAAACTGAATGAATTTAGTATTAAGAACCAAATGTGCTATGAGTACACAAAAGTTTAGACAAACTTAGTAATTTTTTAAAATTTAAAATCAAACATGTAATCGGGTCAATCCACATTCCACATGAACTATTAATGCGATTTTCTCAAAGTTTTATTTAGAACTAAGTATGTGGCCTCTTTCTATTCATCTTGACAAATACTTTGTTTCTTTTTTTCACCTACTAAAGATAAGAAAAAGGAACATTTAAAACTAAAAAGGTCAAATTGTCATTTCAAATGCAAAAAGATGTATTGTTTCTTTCGGAAGATCTTACCATAGTGGTCCTTGTGTTCGAGGATATCCATCGAACCAACATAAGCATCACAATGGATAACATTGGCATCAATAAGTTATTTATCAAGCTACATATATGCACTTTTTGTTGTTTGTGTGAGTAGAGTTTCAATCCTAGACGATGAGTAGTGATGAGCAGGAACCTAATAAAAAACTTGTTGATGCCAATATTATCCATTATATGTTGAAGATGCTTGTTGATCGAAAGTTATATGGTGTCCCTTAAAGATTATTACATGTATTCCCTTAAATAAATAAGAGTTATTAACTTTGTATAATAACCATATTCAAGATCATATGAGAATGAGTTCAAGAAATCTAATTCTCTTATATGCATAACGTTATCAATATTTCAATTCAGTGCATATTTGAATGATACCATGAGATATAAATTATAAGTAAATCAATTAACAAATGCCAGTGATCAATGATAAGTTTACAAAGTAGAAACCAAAGAATAAAAGAACAACAAGAAATATTCATATTACGATGATAGAAGTTTTGGGTAATTACACATGATATCACGCTTTTCAATCATGATAATTTATTTAAGGGTCCAAAGAATCGAATTTTGAATATTAGAATAAAAAACTTTGATCTTCAGAAAATGGATTCGAATTTGAAAGAGTCAAAAGCATTATTTTTATTTTATTTTCAAAACTATTTAAAAAAAACTAAACTAATCTTATCAAAATATACAAATCTATCAAACTAATAAACCATCAAAATGTTAAATGACTAGAATCAAATATGTACCGTTTTAAACAAATTTAACTTATTTAAATGATAAAAAATCAAGATAAAGAGACAATAGTTTGATATTCAAAATATTCAAAAATCCTCAAATTATAAGTTAATATAATGAATTATATATATGATGATAAAAAGTTTTTCTACGACTAAATATTTTCCTAGATAAAATATGACAAGTGTTAAAAATATTATTTAAGATGAGCAGGATGATAATTTCCTAGATAAAATATGACAAGTGTTAAAAATATTATTTAAGATGAGAAGGATGATAATTAACAAGGGTATGTATACAATGACTTATAGTGTTTTAGTAATTCATTACATTATTTCTCTCTTAGTAATAGGTTAATTGATAATTTCTATCCTATCTACACAATTTAAAAATCCTAAGGGTTACATTTATCAGGTTCTTGAAATTCTTAACTTCCAAGCCCACATCATCACTTAGATTATAGGAGTTCTATGATCCATAAAAATTCTATATTTGAGATGAAAAATTATTATCTTAATCCCTATCTTCTATATATAAATAGTAACTTTTTGATTTATGTGTATTTTTAATACTGTTTTTCTGCATCTCTCTTCTATTAATATCTAAACTTAGTAAAATCTTTTATTTGTCTCATTTTGCTTTGTAATCAGCTCATAATTTTCTTATTTTCTTCAACAATAAAATCATACCTTTCTTTATTTCAAGAAAATTCTTATATTCGAAATATAATTTCATAACTTTTTAATAGTCTATGATTGTTTATATGTCTTTTATATGTTATTTACGAAAATGTGATGACTTTTTAAAATAAATATTTAAATAAATCACATATCCAACTCATATGACATACGCTTACTAACCTAGTTATATATATAAAATAGTAGCGTGAACAACTTAACTAAACTAAAGCAAACAACAACAAATACATAATATTACAACCTTACAGGATTATAAGTATCATATTTATTTTGCATATGCAACTAACCATCGATCTACACAATAAGAAGCATTTAGAAAATCAAAATCAATCCAATTGAAGACAACTTGTAAATTGTAATGATACATACAATACAAGCAGTCGAGCACTTCAATGCATTGACTAGTGAAGACGATAAACAAGAATTACCTGATGGTGAACAATTATTCAATCATTCATCGGAGAGAAATGAAAATGTAACGGTGAACAATCTTTGATGAGAGATGATGGGGGAAGATGATATCAAAAGGTTACAAATCATATATTAATTAAACTATATTACCATCCTTTATTATTAAGTATATAAGTTAATAACTAATATTAGTTATCGTGGTTTTGAAGATTTTACGATCCCGAGTGTATATATACATGCGTGCGCGCGCACACACATATATATAAATAATATGCATAATCCTAATTCAAATTTCAAGACAACTCGAATTGAAAATAACATATTTGAAAATTCAATATTGAATTAAATTCGAAAATGAAAATTCGAATTTCAATACTTTAAGTTGTTACATCGGTATTCATTAATTTTTTGAAAATTTTTGAAAAAATCTTATGGCATCATGATCATAGGAAATTCTGAATTGATACGGAGACTCAACCTTAAATCTTCTATGGATACTTCCATAGAAAAGTATAGATTAATGTTGTATATATACTAAACATTGTATAGTTTTTCTAGATAGGAATATTCTTTAAAAAAATATTAGGAAAGCATGAATGTTAGTATAAATATGACTATATGAGGCGAGTCATTTACGCTCCACAAGTTCAATTGTTTACTTTGTCATTTCTAATTCAAGATGACTTGTTTCTTCAAGGATTTGAAAGATCCTATCACATTCTATAATAGGGTGAGATTTAGATGTTAACTCCTTATTATTACGATAACTCATAAATCCTTTTCAATATCAATCAAAATCATGAATTTTTTTTGTTAAAATCATATTATTATATACAACATTATGTTTTTTTATGTATATTTGCAAATTCATGAGTTAAGAAATATGTAAGTGTTGTGTATATGTAATAATGTTATTCCAATAAAAAACTATGATTTTGATTGATTTTGAAGGGGGTTGGTGAGTTATTGTGATAATAACGAGTTAACGTCTGATCCTCTTCCTTCTACTATATCTCAATTCAATGGTGGGCTTTTATCGCTAAAAATGGAAATTTATGTGTATTTTGTTCGAAAATTTTATCTGTATTGAGTCTGGACCCCTCTGATAAAGCGATAGGAAAGAAAATTATGAGTCTCATAACTTTCATCCCCTCTTCTATATATATA
Source organism: Flaveria bidentis (assembly GCA_018326385.1). Taxonomy (NCBI): domain Eukaryota; kingdom Viridiplantae; phylum Streptophyta; class Magnoliopsida; order Asterales; family Asteraceae; genus Flaveria; species Flaveria bidentis. Next base: position 4,348 of record BJCM01064950.1, on the reverse strand, counting down.
TATATATATATATATATATATGTGTGTGTGTGTGTGTGTGTTCAACCTTATTTGTTTATTAACTACATATGACCATCGTGTTTAACAGGTTAGAGATAGCGTGCGTAACTCACATATCAAACATCCAAAACACTTGTTTAACTACCTATATTATGTCTATAATTTTTTTTATGTGTTTTTATGAACCAAGAGTGCGAAATAATGAACTCCAGCCTCTTAATTTTAATTATTTTTAAAAATATAAAAAATTAAAAATATTTTTTATTAAACGGGTTTATTTGTGTCATAAACATGTTGAATTGCCAGCACTACATACAGGTCCCATGATATAGTGACATGAAAAAAGGTTCTATACTTATTTGTTTACAGAATACAGATGTGCCTCTAGCGGAGTTGTTTTGTGTGTGGTTTTAAGGTGACCGACGACTCAGTTCGATCCCCTGTTGTACAATAATTTTCTTTGTTTTTTATATTTTTTCCTTTTGACTTTTCTTATATTTTTCTACTGATTTACATTTTCGATTTCTTATTCCGTCACGTATTAACCGGAAACCATATTTTCTAAATTCTTATATCGTAACGTAAGAGGTATAGTTGTTTTTCTGTCTACATTTGAGTTTGCATAATCGATCCACCACAACTTCCATATGTTACTTTTAAATATACCGTCACGCCATAACACACAGGTTTTGACAAAATGCCACACCACACAGGTGGGTGACTTTGCTTGTTAGTCCTTATTGTCGAGGATATCCATGGAATTGTTATAAGCATCACAAGGGATAATATTGTCATCAATGGATTATTTAAGAAGCTCCAAATACTTGTGTTTTTGTCCACATAATTCGTGCAATGTGATTGTTAGACGATATGATAATAAATTTAAGAACACTAGAACACTAGAACACAATAACACATTATCTTTGATCCAACTAGATCGACTCTTTTGTTTTTCCTATTAAACTTATCGAATGAAAACAAAGATAAGAAAACTTAAACTACGATTACATGATGAACATCTATATTAATTAATACTACTCTTTTGACTTGATCCCGAAATCCTTATGAAACTAGAACTGGACTTCAAAATATTATCTACTAAAGATAAACACATTTTTTAAGACTAAATAAAGATAAATCAAATAATAACTAAATAGTAATTATTATTGTGCTTCGACTCCAAGATCTCCTCAAATAGTACTACCCTTGTGTGAAATGTTTGATATGTAACATACTATCTTAAAATATACATGGAAAGTAGGCTAAGAAACGAATAAGACTCAATATGAGTGATCAATGCAAAAATGTATGGAAATTTCCCCAAACTTTGGGGAAAAAACAAGTTTTAATGCATTTTTTATAAAGCAATGTTTACCAGCTAGGGGCCCTGCCCTTGGACCCCCTCCCAGGGGCTCTGCCCCCGGGCCCTTGTCGCTTAGGAGCTTCGTCCTTAAAAAGTTTTTAATATTGAAGATCATAATAAACTCAAACAAGCGTGCACTTCGCACCTCCTAACTTATTTGATGTATATATTATAATGACATTAGTTATTAATCAATCCGATTATACTAAATGTCTAAAGGAGCATAACCTGTGAACCATCCCCACTGTAGCAACTAGCAACAAAAGCTAAGGTTTATAAATAATGCGACAGGTTTACTTAATTGGTATCATTTAATGGTTTTGGTTACTTTTATAACAAGTAAAAGCTTTACTTATTTTTTACATATGACTTGTAAGTCGACTGATATTTTGTAAATCTTTTAATAAACACATCTCATATGTTTCTAAACTTTAAAGGCTTTTAAAGATTCGTTAAAACATTTGAGGGCACATCATTATATATACTTGCTAGATTCATTCATCATTTGAACACTATTTCAACAAGAGAACGTCGCTACTTCACCATATCCAATATTCTTACTCGCTTATATCCTTTTTAAACGATGTACAAATACCTTTTAAATCTACTCTTAAAATCCATTTTTAACGACAAATATACTACATTATTTCGAATGATATATTTTATCTTAATTGGGCTCACCTATTAGTTTAGAGTTGAAACCACACCCCTAACCTTATTAAGAGGAAACCCAAAACTAAAAAAAAATCCCAACTCAACTTTAAGCATTTTTGCTTAAAATAAAATTTAACCTAAAACTTACTCGTATTTACATATTTTGAGTATTTAATCTTAACAACCATTTAGGTTAAAGATCTTTGCTCTTAGAAAAAAACCATTTACTCGCATTTCGAGACTCAAAAATATACTAAGGGTTTGTTTGGTAATGTTTGAATAATTAAGTGTTGAATCAATAAGAGGTCTAAACCATTAAGTGTTGAACTATTAAAAGGTCTGAATCATTAAGAGCTAGTATATCACTTAAATATTCAAAGGTAAATGTTTGGCCAATTCAGATAAAAGGTTTTAACCATTCAACATTAGATCTTTTAACCATTCAACATTAATATATTGTTTAACCATTTAAAGACAAATGTCTGAATCATTCATACATTTATTCACAAAATAAACAGCTTGAATCATTAAATGCTAAACTATTTAAATATCTAAACTATTAAAAACTGATTTTGATGCCACCACCAAACATCCTTGATGATAAACACCAAATACTTTTTGTTAGAAATAACATTTGCCAAATGCAATGCACATAAACACTAAGGAATATTTTATAGTTTAGATTACATAAAAAGGTACAAATCAAAAGCTCCAAAGGGCCGTTGATAGACATCATTCATCGTTGATGTTTCAGGTCAAGACAAAAGCCATTATCAACGGCTACATTTTCGCTCATCAACGATCCACACCCCCTTACCGGAGTCATAAATCCGACTAAACTATCGGAACAATCATTCGAACCCTAAAACCAAATCACCCCACCAATGCATTTCTCTTGTTGCTAATCGTTTTCATCAGCAAATGCACTTCTAATTCATACCAAATTTATCAAGATACCCTCTTCAATTCCTTCAGATTGGCTTCTGGTTTGTTACAATCTGGTGAGTATCAACACATTTCGGAGATGAATCGTGTTTCGGAGCGAATTGAAGGAAATGCCCTTTGATACGAGGCTCTTTTGGGGTCTTTCTGCTTAAAGGGGATAAGGGTTTTGTTTTTTTAATGTATTTCAGTGTAATTAGCCTTTGATTTTGTTATTTTGTGAGTAATTTGAAGATTTGTGTGTTGATTATCCCGAATTTGATTGAGATGTGTGAAATATTGTTGTGACAAAAGAAGACAGTGAAGAGGAAGACAGAGGGGTGTTAAAGTTGTAGACTTTTTGTGGGTCAAATTGAAACAATATCAACTGCTGATGTTGCTTTGAGTCCGATTCACATCGAGTCTGGTTTTGTTCATAGCATTAATGAATCCATTGTCATATACCCAACTGTTGCTGGTTCAGTGATTCCCATGTGTATATTGGAGTCCGATTCGGTTGCATCAGTGAAGCTAAGGATTCAAACATGTAAAGGGTTTCTAGTGAAGAAACAGAAGTTAGTATTTGATTGAAAAGAATTATCAAGAAACAATAGTCTTGTTAAAGACTATGGTGTTCTAAGTGGAGATATCCTTCATCTGATTCTTAGGGTTTCTAACCTTCTTATGATCACAGTAGAAACTGCGTTTAAGAAGGAATTCAAGTTTGAAGTTGACAGGTTTAGAAATGTGCGGTATTTGAAGCGAAAGATAGCAGAGGATGTTAGGTGTTAATAATGGGCGTTTAGTCCAAATTGTGTCCATGTGCATGTTGGACTCCGGCCCATGCACACATAGTGTTTGAATTGTTCTTATGCATGTGTTATTTGATTGAGTCAGTAGGTTGTTAGCTTGTAGTGGGTTGTTCCTGTATTTCAGGTAACCGTTTTTAGATCATGGAGTCTGTAATGCTATATATATAGCATAGTTATGAGTTAATAAGAGATTATCCGGTATTGAGTGAGCAATTGATATCCTTGTTAATCTAACAAGTGGTATCAGAGCAAATATCTGGAATCAACGAGAGAGAGAGAGAGAGCAAGGATTCAATGGCGGAAGAGACGGTGTCATACCAAAGTGTTCCCAGGTTCGACGGTGATTATGATCATTGGAGTTTGGTCATGGAGAATCTGCTGCGTTCGAAGGAATTTTGGTCAGTTGTGGAGACTGGAATAGAGAAACCCAGGGAAGGAGTGACACTAACAGATGCGGAGAAGACCGCCCTAGAAGCACCGCGTCTGAAAGATTTGAAGGCGCGAAATTATTTGTTTCAGTCTATCGACAGACAAATAATTCGCACAATGACTCAAAAGGAGAGTGCCAAACAAATATGGGATGCTATGAAGACGAAGT